>VUJU01000086.1:0-31958 GCA_009835225.1 Aphis craccivora | reverse complement strand
GCAGAAACCTACGGGTGCCCAATAGAAATTCTGCCAATTAGGCGTCCGAACAGGGCCTTCGAGCCTACTCCCGGACTACATACGCCATACGACAAAAAAAAAAAAAAGTATAGAATTATTCTATATCATACCAATAATTTAATCACAAACAGAATTAAGTTCATTGCAATCTTTGATAATAGCCATTGGCAAAATTAAAATTATCCTATGTATTTTACTATGAAATACAAATAATTCAGTTTTAATAAGTTTAATTAAAATAAATCAACATTTTATAATTTTTTGACTATTCAATTTTATTCGATTATAATTTTATACATTATGATAAAATTTTTATATTAAAAATGTATTCGTAATAATTATTAAACCATATTTATTATACTAGTTGTCATTTGCACTTAAAATTTTAAAATATAATTGATATTTAAACTTAAAGAGGATTTAAAATTTTTTTTCAACCCACTAATAAGTAACATGTTTAAATTATAGAACGTCTCTTTGCGCATTGTATTAACTGAGTGAGGAACTACTGGAGGAATACACTGGCATTATCTCACAAAAGGTTTCGAGTGTATATTACCATTATCATTGTCACTAAAATTTATATATACAATTTTATTTCAATTGTAAAGTATCATTGCCTATGAAAATAATTTTGAGCATTGATGGACTGTCAGTGGAATTTTTATTTTAGAGTTTTAGACCATTATATTATATATAATTCGTATACATTTTTATGTAATTAGTTCATCAGAAATTTGAGACCTATAAAAGGTAATATAATATATCATCGTACATGAAAAGTTGACACAAACTGTAATCATTTAAACTTCAAACGTAGCATCTTGAAAATCAACGAAGTAAACCCGGTTGGAAGTAAAAGAAGTTTTTTTTTGTTTTAGTGACTAACTTAAAATTAAACAAATACAAAAACTGTAACAAACTTCTAGCAATTTTAAACTTTTTCTGGTTGATGTGGATAAGTACATACATCATTTCTATTTTACCTTTTGATCTATTTATTTACATTTTAAATTTTTCGCAGGCTTGCAATTATATTTCTATTTTCTGAATACCTAAAATTATTTCCAATCAGTAGTTGTTTCATTATACATTTTTATAAAATTTTTAACAACTCATTAAAATTATTTTTTTGAAATTTTTATCAATACATTTTAAAATAATGTGTATTTCTTTTTAATAATAATTAAGCCAATTTAAACATGTCATTAAAATATATAATGTACCAATTTGTAGAACTATTGTTTGTTATTAGAAATGCAATTGTATTTTTGTAGAAGTATAATTATTATAAATCATTTATGTAGTATAATATTATGTTATCTTAATGTTATTAAGCATTTATAGTTATAAAAACAAGCATATAAATATTGTGAAACTAAATAGTTTCATTTTAATTTAAAATTAATTTTGATTTTTACAATTGAAATTATTTATTTAATAAAAATAGAAACAGTTCCCACAACTATATTCTACCAATTTCGCTTATATAGGTACCTATTAACTTTTACAGATATTATATGAAATTATATAAATTTTATCATTATACAATCACCGTAATCAATTGGTCTCACACAAAATGTCAATAATTATTAACGGGAGATTATAACAAAATTATTAGGATTCTCTTTTGTTAACAATTTCATCTACACTACTATAAAAGGATAGTAACCCTTTTAAAACAAACTGTCATTTAACGGATAAATACAATTAAGAAATGTCACTTTCAAAAATAGGTCAGCCAATTTACATGTTTTTTTAAAAAAAAAAATTTAATACTATCATGCATATTATACAATTTACACTCAAAATAATTAACTAGAACTATTAAGTTGTTTATACAGATTTCCGATTTAAAAAAGTCTCTTTCAGTCACAAAATATATATATATTTTTTTTAAGCTAAATATACCTATTTATAAGTTCAGAGATATACATTTTTTACCTACAAAGGATCTTTTCTAGCTAAAAAAGGTCTAATTTAAGTAAGATAAATACTTTGTAAAATTTAAAATATTTATAATATGGTTTATTCCTATTAAACAGTAAGTTGGATAAAAGTTCAATAATGGATTTTTTTTAATATTAAAGTAATTTTCTCATATACCTACTACCTAGTTACTATAATATTTAATAACTTCAAAATAAGTTCACATCATGGTATGTAATTATTCTTATAAAATATTATAATTATATATATTATTTCACACTAAGTTCCGTGAGTTAACCATGCGTTTTATATTAAGTAAAACGTTTACTATTAGCCTAATTTTGAATTTAGCCATTTGAGTTGCACTTGAATTAATATAAACTGGTAAAAAAAAAATACTATAAAAAACTGTAATATATCGCTATGATTGATTCCTATAAGTAACGAATTTTAAAATAGTATTTTAAGCCACTGATATAATTAATATTACTCTAATTTCTAATTATACATTAAATAAATTCTAACTGTAAATACAGTTTTTAATCAGCATGTTACATAAAAACAAAAATGAAATACAATTTTCACAGGTTTCATATTTTTTTCATAATTAATATTTTTGTTAAAACGCATGACAAACAATTAATGGTTTTTAAGAAATTTTTCTGTGAAAAAATGGTTTGACGTTCATTATATATATACATTATACATGCCTTACATTCACAGCCATTAAAAATATTTTTATAATAGTATTTGCACAAAAAAAAAAAACATTATTTAGTAAATAGGTTTTTTGTAAAATTATTTTCGTTAAAAAAATACACATATAGGTAATAGATCTAAAAATAAATATTTGTTAGAATAAAATACATTGTTATTGTAAATGATCAAAAAAGCGATATAACCAGATATAACTAAGTTTAATATTAATCTCACTGTCAATACTAACGATTATGATATTAAATAAACTCAAATTATGATTCAAGTTCTTATTTTTTTAATATTCAAGATAATTATTATTTATTTTACTTTTATAATATTTTTCTAGTTTAAATATCGTATAGTGATTATACATATTCAATATTTTTGTTAATCACTATCTCTATTTTAAAAAAAAGTTCACATTTTATTTTATTTTCTATTATTTTTGGTGTATTTTAAACGTTCATATCTATGACTACTGTTATTACCATCATATTATAACATTCCATGTTATTAAATTAAATAATGTAGGTACAATATTAGTCTCACATTCATGATGCCATCGAAAACCTTAGTAGCTGTTTAATATACGTTTTCAACTAAACGTTTTTGTCGTTATATAATTTTAATCTATTTAAATCACCAGTGCACATCGTACTGTATGTAATATATCTTATATATTTTTTTGTGTACCTACCTACAATATTATATTATACTAATAACTATGCATATATAATATATATATATATATATATATATATATATTCAAATATAATTTGAAAAAAAAATATCATTAAGACACCATATATACTATTATATAATAATATAATATATATATTTTATATTTTATAGTATATCTTATACAAATTAAAATTCAAAAATGTATACAATTTATAAAATGTAAACAATTCAATAGGTATCAACAATATCGATGAATATAACAATTCGAAATACATAGTATTAATGAGTATTAAAA
Organism: Aphis craccivora; assembly: GCA_009835225.1. Classification (NCBI taxonomy): domain Eukaryota; kingdom Metazoa; phylum Arthropoda; class Insecta; order Hemiptera; family Aphididae; genus Aphis; species Aphis craccivora. The sequence continues at coordinate 28,333 of VUJU01000086.1, read as the reverse complement.
GTAAAATTTGATGATAAATATTCAATTTTTAAATAAGACCGAAAACATATTGCAATAATTATAATCGTGAGAAATTATTTTATATGAATCAAAATCTATTATACTATCAAATGTTTTTATCTACATCGTATTATAAATATATATCACCAACAGTCATAGATTTTGCAGACATTAACAATACCTTCGAATTAATATTAAATGAAATAAAACCTTTTAAGAATGGGAACTGAGAGAAAAAGATACTGTTTTTGAAAATTTTAGATTTCTAGATCCTATTACACATTGTTGTAACATAATACAAATTATTGATGATAAAGATTAGTCCAGAAGTTAAAAAACAACCATTTCCTATTATCAAATAGATACAAATGGATATTAGAACTCTTTGTTATTTGAACTTATTTTATTTTGCGAAAACCACAATAAATATTAAAATAATAAAACGTCATGCATTTTCATTAAACGAATAATACCTATTATTATACTAATTATTCAAATGTGCCAATGTATAAATTATAATGACTTAGGAAATCTGAACAATTAATTGAAGACAATTATCAACATTTTTTTTTAAAATAATTTTAATAGATGAATTGTAAAACAAAATAATGATAATTGGGATTTTTGGGTAATTTTCACTTATGTTATAATATTACATGTAGTCAAAAAACTACTTTTAATTAAACTAAAATAATTATATTTAAGAATATTGTTTGTTGTTATGCCAAGCTATTAGCTATCAAGCTATTTTTAATAATAGTAGTTAAAATAAATAACGTTTAAAACATAGTAATACCTACACATTAAATGCAATATAAGTGTATTTTTATACATTTTATTATCAACTTCAACTACCTAATTTATTCAATATTAAATGTTTACAATTTCTAGTTTTCTATTAATACTAATTGTTACATAAAATTGTTTTGATCGATTTATCATTAATTGTGACCAAATGTTTTTCATTGATAATATTAAACAAACCATCTAAAAAATAAATATTTTTTGATTTAAATATTACCTATCATGTTAACCCTTAAATAACATAGTAAAACTCATTATGACTAATATATTAGAAAATGTTTCACATGCAAAATTAATATATTCTAAAATTATAAACTATTACATTCGTTGTTGATTTTCAGTTTTTATCTTCTTCTTTTTGTAATAACTTATCAAAAATTAAGAATCTATTGATGGAATTCTTCATTTTTTTTATAAATACTACAATATAATTTTGTAATCGTCAAAGAATCATTGTTTTTAATGTTTTTAACAAAATTAAAAAACAAATTATATATTACAGAGTATGAAGTAATATTTGAGCCAGTTTGACTTTTGATAAATTATAAATTAATTGTTATACTTATTTAAAATGGTTAGGGTAAAAATCATTAAATAAATACAATGTGGGTAGAAAATGACTACGGCCCTTATCAGCGAACGGAATTGTACTATTTGTAATTAAGATATTAGTTTTATGTTGCCACATTAGTTTTCATAAGTATATGACTATTTGACTTAGTTATAGTTGTTTTACACAAAAATAAGATCAACATCTAAAGGACGTTTCAATCAAATGGCCTTAGATGACAGACCTTACAAAGTTTAGATCACACAATCAACGAAAATAATGAAATTTTTATGAATAAACATATAATACTCCGCTTTAGACAGTTTTCACTGTAAAAGATTTGTATAGTATTTGTAAAAAGTACCTATTAAGGTATAAAATTATACATATATAATTATTTATTATTATTATTTATGTATATATTTTTTTTTCTAGTAGTTTGTAGTTAGTAATTAAAAAAAAATGTTTAAACAATTTATACTATTCAATTGACAAATTTTTAACTTTGACTTTTTAAAATTCATCAATTTTTTTTTATTTTTATTAGTTAAGAAAATTAAATTAATGATTATAATAAATAATAAACTACGACATTTCCCAAAAAAATTGTACGTAATCGTCTTGTTTTTAGATTAATTTTGACAATCCATTGTTTGACTGATCAAAATCGAATGGAGATATGTTCCCAAAATAAAAATAAATTTTAGGTTATATGAATTTGCTTTAATTTCTAAACACACGAAGTAAATAATTGATATGATATTACAATATTATACATAGTTGGTATAATAAATTTATATAGTATTTAGTGGATTTTAATTCAAACACGAATAAGATAATTTTAATATTTAACAGTTTTTCAGGTTGTTAAAATGTTCAACAGTTTTACTAAATGTACCTATTTATAGATTAAAGACTTGCGCAATCAAGCTATACGTAGATATTCCGATAATGAGATATTTTGTATGACAGTAGAGGTAGATAATATTCACCAATGTCATATTGAGAAATCATTATTAAACTAAGTTTAAAACCGGAAAAAGTGTCAAGTAATATAATTTTATTAGGATTTGGATAGCTGATATAGACAAAATTGTCTTGGTAAACTAAATTAACGTCAGTCACAAATTACTACAGTAACGCCTTTTTTATTTAAGTATTTAAAATATATATTATTACTATGATACGCTATGTTACATACTGCGCAAAAGATAAAAACGACGTTTATCCATATTACGATGATAACGAACTATGTGTGTGTGTGTGTGTGTGTGTGTGTGCGTGTGTGTGTGTGTGTGTGTGCAATATTATAATATAGTTGGGTAAGTGTCATTTGATACTCTTCGTAAAATTGATGAGTGGTGGGTACCACCGATGACACCGCAAACTCATGCGAGTGTACACAACAATCGATTTCCGGAATACGATGAACTTACTTGGATAATTAAACTTTTTTTAAGAATGTCAATAAAAATCGTTAAAATATTGGGTATTTCGTTTTATTTGATGCTATTTTTATACCTTATTTATATAAAACGCAAAAAAAAATAAGCATTTATAAAATCTTTTTATAAGCGTCACTGATAAATATATTAAAATATATCTTGTATTTGCCTACCCATAGTTGTTTAGTATTTCATAAAAACTATTAATGATAAATTAATATAATACATATAATCTAAAAATGTGAATACAATGTTAGATTAACTAATGACAATATTCTTTAAACTTCATTTTTATATAAGCCTCAACTCAAGTTAAACTTACATTTCAGTATTGGTTTGAGTCTAACAACAATAACAATAATATAGGTATTATAATTATTATAACGACAACAAATAACAATCAATATAAGTTTCATCTAGCTTAAGAAGGACTAATACGTAAATTTTTAGCGCGAGTTATTCAGACCAATACGAACTTATTGAAATGTGTCAGTTAAGAGACGTAGCATCAATATATGCTGTCACAGTCTTACAAACGTAAAATATATTCGATTTGAGTTTAACACAACCAGTTTTTTTGTTTTTAGCTTAAATATTTGAGTTAATTAAACCATTTTTCAATTAACTCTACTGAACGCAAATTTGTAAGACTGGGCAAAACTAGCGGGTATGACGTCCTTTCTTAAGTTCAAATTTCAATTAAATAAATTAAATAAATGCTTCTTAAAATAAGATAGTTTTCCTATCAACTGTCTACTTATTATAGTTAAATAAAAACATATATTACCACCTATTATATAAAAATCACAGTTCAGTCCAAAATTTAAATTTACATCTCCTTAAAGAATAGTACGAATATAAACACAGCAAGAATAATCATTATTTATATTTTATTAATACAAATTATAAAAAAAAATCACAAATAACATATTCAAAATGTATATTTTTAATTCGATCCAGTTGTATGGTATTTGTAACTAACTATACTGATTTACTGTTTTATTTGTTTGTAATATGTATTCTCCTTGAATGAAAGTCGAATGTCAGTATTACTTGCATTTAAATCTTATTTTAAAACTATTTAAATAAAAATGAAATGTAAGCAAGTTGTTTTATTGATTTAAGATTAATCAATTTTTCTACCCATGCGTTAATTTAATAGAATAAAAATCTTTAGGATTATAATGTTTTGACTTTAAACGAAACAGATAGTTAAATATAAAGTTTTGGTTTTTAATTTAAAATTTATTAAAATTAGAACACATCAATAAACAACATAAAAAATTTTAAGATTATACATATTAAGTATTACTATTGATATGTTATAATGCAATATAATATTATTCTGATTTTAACGATTTTACTACAAATTTCAGACACGTTACTGTATCATACCCTAGGCTCTAGTATTGCTTGTTTGTCAGTATCCAATTTCACCGAAAGGATCCAAATTAACAGAAAACTAAGATTGTAATTATTGAATCTAGTGTACATTGTGGACTAAAACATAATTACATTAATTATTGATTTTTTTTTTTTTATGTATATTTAATGTTAATATAATATCGACTAAACTGCAAAAATTGAAAATTTATTATCGTGAACATAAAATATGCATTGTACTAATGTATGATAAATACGATTGCTAGTTTATTTTATATTTTTATATGCATAATATATAAAATATATTTTAACTGAACGGTGCCTATAATAATTTATTTTATCTTCTGAATTTTGTACACGTATAAATAGTGTTTTTCTTTCTCTAAAAGTCTAAATCATATATTAGATTAAATTATATATTATTACAAAAAGTGTATGTACAAATGTTACTCAAGAATATAATAGAAATATGTCTTGTAAAAACTGAATTCGTAAGCATATATTTTTTGTTTTGCATCATTAAAGTTTTTATTTAGTTAAAAATAACGCAATAATGCAAAACAAGTAGAATGTAATTTATTTTATTTTGATTACATTTTTAAGATTTATAGTGAATAATCTACATACACCTACTTTAATGCTCATGGCTCTAAAATAATTTAATAAGCTGGTTTTTTAAGCTTTCAAGAGGTTATTTACAAATATTTCTAAAAGCGTATTGGCCAGACTTGCAAACAAGATTTTAATGTTTGAGTATGAGTAGTAGTTAAAACGAGAAAAACAAGTTACACAAATGGTAGATATTTTGTAGTGCGTTACAACTTCAACATAACTATATTGTAATATTATGATGTCACAATATCAACACTTTTTAAAACTTTTTTTAATTTTAGAATTTTTAAGAAGACATTTCAGCAAGGCTCAATCAGTGGTTTTTATGTGCTATTATTTATATTTTATAAATCCCATATTTTATTTATTATTTTTTTAGATTAGGCAATAAACGTAAACTGCAAAGATTTTAAATGTGCGTAATATATTGTTTTGAAAAAATAACTCAGTCATAGTAAAATATAAGAAATATAAAACATTAAAGGACAATTTTAGGCAAGGTATGATACATTTGGTTGTTAACATGAAATATATAATATTTTCAACAAACAATTCAAACAAAATATTATTTATTATTAAACATAGGTAGAATATTATTATTATTTATTTTTTTTAATAAAAACGAGTTTGTTTCTTAATATTTTCTATTCACATAAAAAAATAAAAATTCAACCAATATATTTTCAGAGTATAATATTATTTTATTCTACTCGTTGAAAACTTTATATAAAGACTTATAAGAAGAACTTGCATGAAGAGAATTCTTTGAGTAGTCGTTGTCTTTTATTTTACAATTCCATACATTAAATAGGTAGTTATTGTCGACAAAAGAAAGCTTAGAAAGCTGTTTTTCACATTTGCGAGTTTATCATCTATAGGAAACGGTGGAGTTAACTATGAACACTCCTGAATAATCAGTAGCACTACATCGACAATCATTTCGAACATTAACCGATTATTACACCATCATGTCATTATATTATTTACATATACATTTCACTCAATTATGAATACTGGATATAAACTATGATACGTTGTTTATGAAAGTAAACAATGATAAGAATTTTTTTTCAAATTTGTTTTTTTTTCACAATAGATATACTTTAAAATAAAAACTAAGAATTTTACCAACAACTGTTCATAGTATGTAAATTTAAAAAATGTTGAATTACTTAAAAATATATATGATAATATAATATTTAAATATTAATTAAAAAGTGACAAATATTACAAAATATATCCATAAAACCCATAATATAAGTAGGTAAAGAAATTGATATGCAAATCGTTACATTGTCATAAAATATTCTAGAACATTTTTTTGTTATAATATGTTTTGCCTTTGATATTTGGTAATATTGAACTAATTTTACAGGAATTATTATTAATTGCCGATTATTATATCTATCAATTACTCGTTGCTTATACATATTCCAATTCATCTTTGAAAAACCATAAATACTGGAATTCATATTATTAACAATGTTAGATAAGGGAAATACTAGAATTCCGCTCTTAAATTATTTGAATTTGGGAACGCTTGCAGTTACACATATTGATCACTTGGAATTTAATAGCATTCGGTTTGAAAATTGTTTATCAATAATTTTTAACATGTTATCTATATTGCCAACTAAATAATATTATTTAAAAAAATGTGATTTTCAGAGTTTTAACTAATATTATTTGGTTTATACTCATATAAACTATAAAATACCAAATATATGTGTGTCATTATAGTTTTATTATCATTAAGGTTTGTCAAATGCGTTATGTATTATACCTTAAGTTTAAATCCGGACTCAATCAAATTATAGGCAGTATGTTTGTGTCTCTTTCTTTTTCTCAACGATCCTACTGCCAACCGTAGGCATATTATACCTAAGTGAACAGGAGTCTGATGAGATTTACACCTATATTTTTTGATAAGAATATCAGACATTTGTTGATTGATTTACTGTGTTGCTAATAGATTGCTAATTTCTATATTTTTCGACGAAATTGGTATACCATCATGGCTTTTTATATGTGACAATATGTTCATTGTGTATTCTAATTTAAGCTTATCTTATGGAAACGATAAAATACCTAAATCTGTTAACAAAAATATTAGATATATGGATGACGTTTTGTAAATACTAGTATCGTTCCCGTTATAAAATAACACTGAAATTAAGTACAGTCACAATGTTTGCTGCTGATTTATCTGCCGCATAGATCAACATTAATTTAAATGAACCGTTTCGAGCTGCTAAAGTTATTAATGGCAATTTACCTTCCTGCGTATACGTTTGAACGGTACCATCAATTAATGTTAAACGTTCAATATTGATATCAAATAAAATTATTTCCCTGAAAATAATCGTATTATACGCACGTTGATCATGTATATTATTTTAGTATAACTGATTATATTACCTGTAACCTAATGAATCATATTTTATTATCATGGAAATTTAACAAAAAGAAAATGTAGGTATATATAACTAATACATCGTAATATTATACATGCATTTAACTGAATAATAATATATTTTAATAAAATATTAAATTACAATCATGTACAATGTAGATTATAGGTACATAAATTATAATATATGTGACTACTACTCATAGTTTTAAGAATCTAGAGTAATTGAGAATGCAAAATAAAAATAATAATAATAACAAAAATGTATAAAAATATAAATTATTTAGGTATTAAATATTTCTTAATGTTGAATATTAGTTAATACGTATAATTAAATATTTTGATTATATCATATCATTAATATAAATATACCACACTTTTCAATTTGTCATTATTGAATATGTTAATATACTTTCACAAACGATTTTATCTAATATCATATAAATTTGTAAAGCATTGAAAGTTCATTACTTTTTATATCTAATAAATCCTATATAATGATCGTTTAATGGATTTCAATAGTAAAATCATGAACAATATGAACCTTTATCGACTTTAAAAGGTAGATTATACATATTAGGTACTAACATCATAATTGTTATGGATACAATTGCCTGGAATTTTAACTGTATGATTACTTAAAATACATAAAATTACTATATAATTAATTATTTAATTATAAACACGTAAGGTTAAATAACTATATTGAGATATAAAATCAACTTTATAACAACTAAATATTGACTAAAATTATGTTGTGTGTATGTGTGTGTGTGAATGCATGTCAAGGAGTCAAAATAATGATTCGAGTTTTAATTCTAAAAAGCAAATAGCAATTTTCGAGTTGAAAATTGGATCTAATTTATATTTTAGAGGAATCAATATTAAAAATTTTCGGTGCACTTAAAAATAACCAGAAAAAAAGACTATAGAAAATCTATAACTTTGACGAAAATCCAGTTTAATAAAATCAATTTTGTTTTTTCTTTTTATCAATTCGACTCAAAACCAAATAACCGTAAATACATAAAATATTTATATTATCAAAATTCTAAACACAATAATATAATATTAAAAATATTTTGAAATACAAGGACTCTTATAAAACGTTCTTAAATAATAAATGCAAAAATATTGCAAGTATTGACACAATTTATTTTATAAGCATTGCAATATTATATATGTTAACAAAGTTCGTTAAAATCACAAAAATATTATACTTAATTTTAAACTTCAACATAATAACATATTTAACCTTTAAATAATGATATTCATTATTTGTTTATGATATACGAACATTATTTGTAGATACATAGAACTATTATGTATATAATCATATGGATACAATCTTTCAGGTTATATCACTAAGTTTATTTTATAGTTATATACGTAGTTTTGTGCTGTTATTAAAAACATTTATTTTACTATTCGTAATACAGTAGGTTTAATTATTAATTTTCATCCACAATATTATATAGGTTTGACTATTATATCGCATCTTTAAAATACAACTGTGTACATAAACGTTCTTTATTCTTATGAATATTTCTGAATTATAATAAAACAATTAACATCAATGTTCATCGTTTATATACTTGTTTTGTTTCGTCCAAATACAAACATCAAATGTTATAAATATTAATTGAATTAACATTTTTTTTTTAGATTTTAGTTTTTATTATGAAGTATTTATGAAAAGTCTTATATTATATTTTCATATCTTAGATAAAAAAAAGTAAAAAAAATATATGAATATAATAAAACAAAATTGTTTACAAATATTTGTGATCATGGTGATTGATGCATGTCGTCAAAATTATAACTTAAACAGTAATAAATTAATTATTGTTATCATAACAATGTTATGACTTATAAGTATTTAAGATTTAAATTAGAGAGGCAGTGGATCAATATTTTTTGGAGTATCTTTATAGTTTTATTCTGCTATAAAAAATGTAAAAATACTTCTAACTAATTAATAACTCGTTTGATTTTTTTGATCTAAGCATTCCAAACAGTTTGTGCTTCAAATACAAAATTAAAAATGGTTATTGTCACTCAAAAAAGTAAAATCCTAAAAAAATATAATGGAAATAGATTGTAGAATTACAATAATTTAAATTATATATAAAAAAAAATGTTTTTGAATAAATTTTTAGCTTTTTGAAATAAGCAATAAGTTTAGACATTTTAATAAACACGTAAGTAAAATTTACTTTAATTATTCAGATTTATTGGGTAATGTCAATTTAAAAACAAAAGATATAAATACTATTATTTTTATACAATACTTTATTCAGAAATTACCAGTATGCAAAGTAAACTAATGAAATCAGTTTCCTATTTATATAGTTTTCATTTTAAAATCTCTCTCATTTTTTTAAATAATAATTAACTCTAAACTTTAAAGTCATTTATACTATATCCAAAGATGCATTTAACCATATCATTGTCGTATACCAACATTTCTAGCAAATAACCAAAATTATTAGAGTTGAATAAGTCAAATTGAAATCCAAATGGATATAAATGCGACTTGATTCAATGGTACACCCGACATAAAATGAGCATTGTAGTGGCATTAAATTCATCAATTTGTGATGGTTTTATTTTAAATATATTCTATACTTAATGCCCGTGACTGGTTATAATATAATACTAAGCTGATATACAAATGGAAACAATTTATTTCAAACCCGTAAACCAACAATAGCTACCATTATATTGTCTATTACCTACCACATACCTACATGTGCAAATATTTTATTCAAACGAACTGATCACATAAAATTTAGTACGTGCGCCCTTGAAGACTATATTATAGTTATCGAAGTTCACACATCGCATCTTGATCTCCACAGGAAAACACTACGGTATATTTTCCATTGTAATTTTGTATCAAAAAAAGTTTCAGCTTTTCAAACTTAATTTAATAAGATACCCTAGTTAGTATTTACTATTTGGAACATTTATAAACGGTGTTATGTGAATAAAAGTTTTTCGATGCGTTTTTTCAAATTTAAACGAAGGTATACAATTTATTAATTAAAATATTATACAATTCCATTAAAATAAATGTTTTTTGTTCATTTTAAATATTTACTCTAAATGATTATCAAGTTAAAAGGTGGCAAAGTGTGAACTATAGACAGTTAATTTATTAATTTATTATATATTAGTTATATATCTGAGAGTTTTTTCTCATATATAGTTTTCTTTAATACCTATGTTGGTCGATTCTATGCAATTTCACATTATTCCAGGTAGTGCTGTTATTTATTTTTACAACTGGGAAACTAAGAACTTTGATACAAATATCTGTAGTTATATATTTAATGTAAGAAAATAAGTTTTTGTACTTTAGCCCCGGTGGTTTTTAAATCAAAACTAATCCATTAGGATTCACTGCACAAATCTACAATCATCCCCACAGCCATAAGTATTAACCGTTATATATATAGATATAGACATCTAGTTGGCTATATATATATCAAACGTTTTATATAAATATTAGAAAATTCGTAATAAATAGTGAACTTCTATACTTGAAATGTCTGTTTCAACTTGGCTAATAATGAATATAAACTTCTTTCTTTTTTTTGGAATATAAGAGTAAGATATTCCCGTATAATGATTTGAATGTAGTAAAATAAAAAAATAAGTACATAAATGTATTGCAGGTGCATATTAAATTTAATAGAAGACAATAATTGTATTACATCATTCGTTAGAATTAATACGCAGTTTTTATTTATTTATTTTAATTAGCATATTTACCTATTTATACATATATATTGATTTTTTTTTAAATTTTTTGAAAATCAGGACTAGTTAAATTGTATCAAAATCAAATAGTTAGTTACTCGTTTCCTGTGAAATAATAAAGTTATCATCTTAATTTATGGCACACACAAAGTTAATTTGTTATATGACTTGTGCTACATACTTTTTAAAGTGATATTTAATTGAAAATGAATCTCTTACGTGGTGGATTCACAAAAAGACTTTTGACTTTTGGATTATACTGTGTTAGGTAGTATAAGTTATTTGTGCTACCTACTTTTTGTTATATGCAGCACTAAGCCGTATACGATTTATTGACTAGCCATCAAACGTAAGTCCACCGTATAATCAGTAATTGTGTATATGTATACCGTAACAAAAACTTTCAAATAAAAACAAATAGTACCTAATATAATTATAGTATTATATTTAAAATTAATTGAAGATCAATATAGGTGTCTACTAAATACAAAAAAAATAATATATCGATTTCCTATTATGTATTAGTGAATTTGGTCACACATTTCATTCGGTTTCTTAATACGGCGATGTAAAAATTAAAAGCCAATATTAAATTATTTCAATTAGTAGTTTATTAAAATATATTTTTAACAATACCTATTTTAAAATACTGAGTACCCTTTTTGTCCATAAAATTCTACGTTCTTCGGAAAGATTAAGAAAAAAAACAAAACAAAATTAACATAGGTAGTTATAGATAGTTAATCATATTATACTACTTTACTGTTGTTAATCATTTCGTTAAAAAATCCAAGATTTCTGAGATTGAAGAAAATGGACAATTATAATTTTAATTATTTAAAAAAATAATAATTATGCGTATCCATGCAAAACATGTATTTTGATTAACACCTTAAATCTTTGTGCAACAACTTTAATTAAAATACAGTTTATGCAAGGTTAAACATTTGTTTTAAATTACTTTTTAAAAAAAAATAAAAGCAACTATATAAAAGATAATTTTTAGTCTCTTGGAAAATTACAATTGCAGCGATAATTTTCATGCTAAAAATTTAAATAAATTATAAATACTAAACAATTTATTCCATTTTTTTACTAATATTTATCATCTAACTTAACTTGTTTACTAATACAGTCATTTTTCATTTAAATTTTCAATGAGATTTTTATGACATGATCGCTTAGTCAACGGGTGCCGTATATGCAAACCATGATTCATTGATTCATATATCATTACAGATGTATGTGATGAATTATTCAAACAAGTTCACAGAGTGCGAAATCAACAATTTAAATAAAAATTGAATAAATTTAAGAAAAATAAAATAAAGTAAATTTTAGATTTATTTCAAGAAATTATACTAACCAATTATTTAGAGCCATCTATGTCGTACCTATCATTTAACAATTTGTCAAAAACATGATTAACTATTTTGGTATACCTTAATCTATACATATAAAAATAAGAGTAAATTTTGAATACATTTTATAATTCAAGATCCAACAAACCGATTTCGATAAAAATTTCAGAGCATATTAAGATTGATATTTAGATAGTTTCTATGAAGTTTGTGTGCTGTGCAATAAGTGGTTATAGTGTTATGGCCCCTTAAGTGAACACAATTTTTTTTTTCTAAATTTTCAGTAACCATGGAAATAATTTTAACTAAAAAAAAAAATTAAAAGTACTGATTATTATTATTATATATTATTATTTTATTTTCGGTAACCATGGTAACAATTATGTATTGTCATTATTTATTTTTCCCGTTTTTGTAACATTTTTCACTGATGATTCGCTCCTATTGGTCGCAGAAAAAGGTTCTTATGTAATAAAATTTTAGAAAAAATCACCAGAAAAGTATGGAATCTAGATGTAAAAAAACAACAACAATGACATCACCGTCCAGCAAGAAAATAAACTATATTTTTGTTTATTCTAAAGTCGCTATTGGTTAAAATTGAATATAATAGTTGTAGACCTGTTGTTATATTTTGTCAATAAAAAAAAAAAAAAGAATTAGTAAAATATGTTAATGTCCATTGTAAATCTCAAAATCACAGCAACAGACTAACTTAACACGTTTTACCAAGTTTTATTGTTTTACCAACGGTAACAATATAAAAACCACGAGATGGAACATTATTGTATTTTATCCATGGTATTAAAAAAAAAAAAAAAAAAATGTATCTAACTTTAAAACTTAAGGGTTAGAAATTATAAACGTATGTACATATCTCACTTGTCCACAATCCTCCATTTATGCTTATCTCGCTTATCCACCAGAATTGCCTACCTGATAATATACTTCTCGCAAAATCATAAGATAGTCTCACTGGCACCGGCAAGCGGAATGACTATAATATTATTACTGTACTTACTCACTAACTGAAAAACGTAGGGAGGGAACAATGATAGATCAATGCTTGCAATTTACACGGTACATTCGTACAATCGCACCACAAATTTAGTATGCAATAAGAAAGCATTTAACAAAATTTGCATTTTAAAGTGGTGCTTGCACAAGTTTTTTGAGAATCGAAATAGTCAATGAAAATATCTAAGTTTTGAACACCTTAAACCGAATATTAAATAATAAATTAATCAAAATTCGAATCATATTATAGAATTGGCATTTTGACGGACAACGAAGTGCACGAGTTCAGCTTTTTATGTATAAAATATAAATGATAGCGGTGATTTATCGTATAATTTTATTATTGGACCTGCATTAGATAAAGCAAGAAACAATAATTTAAAAATTCAAGTAGGTAACGATTATTTATAATGAATTATAACTATATCAATTATATTAATTACCTAATTCACAACATTTAATTTCTTAGCATCACCGCCATTAAAGATCAAGAGAGGCAAAATCTAAGCTCTTTGAATGCAATATATAATATGTTCATCAGTTATACAAATCCACGCGAAACCACGGTTAATATCCATTGAAACCATTATAATTTGAATGTTGGGTACATACATTGAGTATTTTCGATAACAGGATGATTCCCAATTTCCTTTTAAAGTTAATTGGATACTTGTTTAAAGTTTTGGTGCACTATATTTAAACAGTAATATGATTTAGGTTATATCATTATATAGATAATTAGAAGTAACTGAGTTAATTATTAAAAAAAAAAACATTTAACAGGATGGTGAAGAAATTAAAGTCAAATCGTTACAATTAGATAAGAAGTCAAATGACATCATTGGTATTAATATTAAGCTCTGCATTAGTGTTACACGCAAACAAATTTAAATTGGTTTAGATGAATTAAGTTTGACTCAACCAAACGTATGTGTTTACAAGATTTGTTTTAATAGGATTTAAAGTAGGTAGGTATTATTTATAGTCATTATAGATATTATTATCTACATAATATTATTATTTACCTATAATAAAATAATATAAATTATAATAACTAGGTATAGCAAAGAATATATTATAATTAGTGTTATTAAAGTGTATATATTTTTACCAAGATTTTTTAATTGTTCAAAATTATTATAATTTTTTTTTAATATTTTGCATAAATTGTTTTAATCGTTTGTACAAATGTTACAGGCCCACTGTGTAAAATGTACCAAAAATTATATTTTAGGATGTGTATTTCATTTTGCGCTACATACACAAATACCTACCTATCTTAAAAGTATTTTTATAGCCATATAGCAGTGAATATAAATGGAAATGTAATAATTGCTACCATAAGTATTTTGTATTATTGTAGTAACATATGTACTGGAATATTTAAATCGTAAAACTGAAATAAATAAATTAAAAACGAATATTCTTAATACAAAAAAAAACACAAAATAATGATTTTTTAAACCAAGTCCAGACGTATAGAATAAAATTGCAAAACGAGAAAAATCTTCGAACTACTTTTATTGTAAATGATTTAAGTATTTACAATAAATTATAGCATAATGCTACAGGAAGTACGTTCAGCATCAGATAGATTGGCACCACGGTGGTGACGGTGCTTATCAGTAAGATGTATAACAAACTAGTCGTGGTTAAGAATGAAATCTGCCCTTGTTGTCATGAAATAAATAAAATTTAATGTTAAATATAATTTTTTTAAATATTTCGTGACAATATTTTTGGATAATATATATTATACTATTATAATTGGTGCAAATAAGGAGAAAAACCCTTGTCTTATTTATTTAACTTATTCATACCGCGGGTACCAAACATATAATATGATAACAATAATTTATTATCAAATATAATAATATAACGAAATCGGTTAGTTATATCCACAAAAAAAATTTACAGTTACATAGAATGCGGTTTGGGTATTTTTAAAATGTAAGTACATTTTATCCCGGGAGATTTTGTTTATATTTTCAGTCGACGAAACAATATAAAGATGAATCTACGATGTTCACTAATAATATCATATAACTAGCAGCCTGTGTGTGTTTTGTAGAAACTCGTGTGCAGTGCACAGTCAACTAATGCTAATATTGAAACTTCTCGAGAATTAAACTTATTCAAAAGAAATGTACACGACACTCCAGCTAGTATCCTACCAAAATGAACAGCCACGTTTTTGAAATTACATTACACATATGACATTGTAGACTTTGAAACGAGTAAAAAGACGAAGTAGGTTGTTGATTTATACGATGCAGAAACAAAATATATGTATATATAATACATAGTATAAAAATATCTCCCTACACGTAATTTAAGGATAATTAAAAAAATATATTTGAACCGTAATTTACGCGTATAAAAAATATACCCGATCTTGCACGACTCCTATAACCTACAATAATATATATATTCGGATGGGATCGAACACGATTCACGATTTAATACGGTTACGTTTGTGTTACAGGATCAGTGACAAATGATCAACAAAACGTTTTCGGCGATCGATGTGGCCGCTGCGGCCGCCGCGGACAGCTGTGGGACGGCTGGCAGCAACGAAACACTGTCCGGACCGGCCGCCATGGTGACAGTGATCGCGGTGATTGCTGTGACCACGGCGCTGATCGTGATCACCGTGTTCGGCAACATACTGGTCATCATGAGCGTGGTGCAGTACCCGCCCCTCCGTTCCGTGCCGAACATATTCATCGTGTCGCTGGCCGTGGCCGACCTGACGGTGGCCATCGGCGTGCTGCCGCTGAACGTCGTGTACAACGTGACGGGCGTGTGGCTGTTCGGCGGCGTCGTGTGCAAGCTGTGGCTGACGTGCGACGTGCTGTGCTGCACCGCGTCAATACTGAACCTGTGCGCGATCGCACTGGACAGGTACCGGGCCATTACACAACCGATAGCGTATGCGCAGAAGCGGACCGTGTCGCGGGTCATGTGGACGGTGGCGCTGGTGTGGATCGCCAGCGCGGTGATCAGCTCGCCGCCGCTGATCGGTTGGAACGACTGGCCGGACGTGTTCGACGAGAGCACGCCGTGCACGCTCACCACGCACCCCGGTTACGTGGTGTACTCGTCCATGGGATCGTTTTACATACCGCTGGTGGTGATGAGCATCACGTACCTGAGAATATACGTGGCCACCAGGCAGCGTCTGAGGCGCCGGGCCAAACAGGTGGCCGTGTCCCAGGACAGCCGGCCGCAGCGGTGCGCGGATGCGGCCGCGGCGCTGCCGGCGACGGCCGGTTCGTCGTGCAAGCGGAAGGACACGGACGCGGACGGCAGCGGTGGCCACATCAACGTCAAGATGACCGCTGATGCGGCCACCGCCGACTCGGCCAGCAGCAGCGACGAGGTGGACGCGGCCACCAACGGTACGGGCGGCAGCGATAAGCGGCGGACGGGCCGGGCAGCGTCGGTGGCCGTCCGGACGGCACCGTCGATGGGCAAACACGTCAATCAGCTGTTGGAGCACAAACAGCGCATATCTCTGTCCAAGGAACGCAAAGCGGCCAAGACGTTGGGGGTCATCATGGGCGTGTTCGTCGTCAGCTGGCTGCCGTTCTTCGTCATCTATCTGTTCTTCCCGTTCTGCAAATCTTGCTGTCCGCCGTCCAAGGTGCTCGTCAACGTGGTCACGTGGCTCGGTTACCTGAACTCCACCGTCAACCCGATCATTTACACCCGGTGCAACATGGACTTCCGGCGATCGTTCAAGAAGATCTTGCACATGGACGGTCAACACCATCACCATCACTTGCAACAACAACACAATCACCCGCTGAACCGTTGATGTACTACCGCAGCGATGAACGGTGGTGACGCTATATGACGTATCGTCTCGATCTTCCAACTGTATTCCCGTTTTTGTCCTCCATCATCGCCGCCTCCGCCGGTTTTGTGATCACGATACATAGTCGTTTAGCAAAAGTATCAGGAAATAAAGTTTTTCATTTCGATGCGGAAGCGGTTTGATCGATCCGTTTCTTTAGAATAGAATATTATTATTATATCATACACGACACGAGTCAACGTGCATTATATATATTTTATGTGTGCGAGTGTGCGTAAGGGTGTACATATAATAATAGGTATTTTATTGCTGTGGTGTTTTGTAATTGATTTTTATAAATTGTTTTGATTCGTGAAATGGTGATACATAGTCAAACTAGGTATACGAAGTATTTAATAACCACATTGTTTTTGAAGTGAAACATCCAGTTACTTTTTGTATGATTTAAGTATTTTTTACTTTTAAGATTCCATTTTACAAAGTATAAATATATGCCATAGTTGTACCTTTCGCTCAAAAATTGTTTTCTCATTTCGTCCGCGTTCCCATAATCTAGCACTTCAAGAATTGCGTAATTGCTTATGACAATTTTTACATTACGTTTTTAAGTTACGAAATATTGAACTACGTTTAAACCTGTAATGAGTGCCATCAAAAAGCGTGAAGGTTGCATTAGATACAAAATTTTTATATATATATATTTTTTTTTTTGTAAAAACATAAAATATTGAATATTATGTGTTTATATTTTAATTATCTTGATTAATTCATCAGATAAAAATTAACTGTGCTGAAACTATAAATCGGGATTCATATTTTTTGTATAAATAATGTTTTTTTTTTTTTACCAAACACATATTAATATATTGGTTCTTGAAAATTAAGTTTGGCCAGTTCCGTAAAATATAAAATTTCATGAACGTTGTAATTAGTAATGTATAACTTACATTGGATATTTTAAGTTTTTGAAGTAGTACCTATCCAAAAATATCGATTGTAATTACGCGGACGATAGAAGAAACATAAAATCATATCTGGGCGAACAGCGCATCGTCCCAAACATTAAATACCATAAATATAATATTATGATAAGTGCGTATAAATGTATAATAATATTATACTATTCGCTAGCACCGAACAAAATTGATGACCGAAAATACACACTGAATATTATGTTTTATGCAGAGGTTTTTCGTGTCATATATGATAGAAAAACTATACATTGTGAATGTTTTCATTTAGATTAAACGAAATTTCAAACCATAATTTGCATAATTCTCAATCAGCTAAAGAGCACTGTACCTAATTCATGTTTATTGGAATTTTATCTATCATATTTACAAAACGATACTCATAATAAAATATGTTTATATCAGAACACTGTGAAATTATTTTTGAAAATTTATAACATGCAATATGTGGTAACCGACTAAAGAAATTTTGAAAAAGCTACGTCATTACAATGTTATTGTTTGAATATTAAAATTTATTATTTTATTTATTTATTATAAATTTGTTTCTAATAAAATACCCAAACCCAACTGAACCTAAAATATATTATATTTTAAATTATTGATTGAGTTGAGTTGTGGGGAAATTAAATTTGTTGTGTTATTATTTCCTCCGAGGTACAGAAATATTAATATAATAATGTATTCAATCTGTTCGTGATAAAAAATAATAAGGTCGTCTGTACAAAAACAAATTTATATTTCTCTTCATACTAGTATACTACAGTACAATACACAATTGTTTTATTAATTTATTTATAATTGTTCAACAATGAATACGTACCGATATATGTCTACAGTATTATTATATTTTGTTTTGTTAAAATAATGTTTGTTAATTGTTTACATTACTATACCTATACAAGATAAGAATAAAACCATGTGCTTAAAAAAATATTTATTCAATAAAATATATTCTATTCAAGTTATGATTTATGTTACAATGTAATTTTTATTATATTATATATTATAAAAGATAATGGATATATATATAATTGTTGTATTTTTGTTTTATAAAAATAAGGCTAAATTTGTATAACTTTATTTATAATAATATGTATAATATTATAGTGATTTATGTAGAATAATTTTATTAAAAATTTATGTTTCTAGCTCAATTTAAAAAAAAAAAAAAATTAAAAAAAAACAACGCAAATTTAGTCATATTTTATGTTGTACATACAATCAATGACATTTTTGTTTTTTAATAAAGTAATTTGAAATTGAAAATGCATATAGTTTTTTTTCTTATTATTAACCCTTCTTTACTATCATAGTATCGTGTTTTATTTATGATCTATTGTTATCACATTACATAATGTTTTGAAATTGTTCAACTCTAATATGCCTTAGTCGGGTTCCTAATCAACCTGGCTCACATACAGGTAAATAGTAAATACAATGAACATAATATTATATGACATCCATTTACATCCATTTCATCATTTCTCTTATGACGAATAAATGGTAACGAGTTACAATACGATAAGAAATGGGTTTTTTCGCCTTACGTTAATGTGTACAATATACAAACCTATTATGATTAATAGTTTGAAACATTAATTTATTCACATTTAACACATTTAACTGAACTGTTATTTCTAACATTAAGAGGAAGTCGAACATGTATTTTGAAAGTATACACCTAGCCTCGGCTCAATGGGCTCTACGCACAGATACTGTAGAAACATGGTTTTAACTCCAATAGACAAATCATGACTTATAACTATGGTTCCTCAATGAGTTTTTTTTAAAAAAATATTTTGGTTTATTTTTTACGCGAAGGAAAAAAATAAAAAACTGGAATTTTTAAGCTTGAATATTGGTTAATATATTAAATCGATCAAAAAAATCTCCTCGAAGAGGCATAGTTTAATATCTCTCCTTTCAGCAGAATAAATCACATTCCTTCTAAGTAAATTATTGAAGGAACTGTAACTATAGAGCAAATAATAGTTCAAACTGCTTAAACACGTTTTGTCTATATCACACGTGTTTAAGACGGAGAAAACACATGCGGGCGCGACGTCCTTTTAATTGCATAGTGATATAAAATTAATACTATGTCCATAGAATATATTTTATATTATTTTTATTAGGGAATGGTTATGTTATCAGGGAACTGATATTGCACTATTTTTTTTTTTTTTTTTATATAATGACAACTTTGTCCAAAATAACTGATACTATTAAGTATAACTACATATTTTCGATAAGTAACTGTATTATAATTTAGCATTGGATATAAATGAGAATACAATAATACATCCTTATTGCGTGTTTGATTAGTTAGGCTCTCGCGAAACACAACCAACTCAAGTCTTAAGTTAAAACGTGCGATATCTGGTTTGAGTTGGGACAGTCTAATAATCGATTTTATACACACAAAACCTTGTGAAAGTTAGAAGGGACGTAAAGCATACCATTATTAAGTAGTTTGTGAACAAACACAGACTGACCGATCACAAATCTTGACCTAAATCACACTAACTCATTTATGATTTATACGTGTAACGTTCTTATATTTCAACTTATAAAATATTAGCATCACAAAATAGATAAATCGTTTAAAATTTGTCATTCAAGATACATTTAAAATTTAATATACTCCATAGTTTCTAATTATTTCTGTGTGATTTGTTTAGAAAAAATAATTTATTTCACGAAAAAAAAACAAATTTTAAATCGGAAAATAAAAACTTAGATGGCTTAAACTTGAATGAAGTGATAGCTCATTGAAGAAATAACGTATGAAAAAAAACCATGGATAAATAAATATATAATATATAATTACAAAGAATGAAATAATACTAGACGTGAACATTTAAGTACTTAAAAGATTGCTTTAGTTCATAATTTTATTCAAACTATTAAATTTAATTTTTAATTCAGGTAATATTAAAAAAAAAAAAACAATAATAATAATAATGCACACTATTTTCACATCTTTTCTTTTCTCACAGTATATAATTTTTTCAAAAGTCAAATATATTATTTATGCTCACATAAATCAGTCAAATGTTTATATAATCTGTTACCTCATGAGATACTTATCGGCCTCTGCAATATGATCCTTTACTTTGTCTACTATAAATCTCCCAAAATTTTGTAGCAAGTACCCATAAATATTGATGAAGTTCAGTGATTAGTAATATAGGAAGTTTTGTGACGTGTATCCTTAAAATATTTGGGTATCTATTATAAACAAATAAAATATATTAACTCACGCACTTAATATTAAAATATAATGATAAATATTCACTGTCAAAAAGTTGTCTAATTTCACCAATTAATTCTGAGTAAATCTACAGAAAGTGGGTGTTGTGCGTGAACATAAAAAGTAAGTAATCATTTTTAATATTTAATAAACGAATAAAAACAAAAATCAAGTTAATACAGAAACCTGTTTAGCAACAAAATATAAAAATATAAATTAAAAATCAAATTTAGGTACTGTTAGTGAATGGTTTCCTCACTTAAATGTTTAATCTATATTCTAGAATAATATTCTCTATTTTACCTTCGTATTCAATTAATGTACACAGTTTGAATAGTTTATAAATATATTTTAATAATTATAGCAAAAAAAAATTACATTTAACATGTACAAGGTTAGTTTATACTTTATATGGTACTAAAATTATAGGTTTGTACAAATATCAGCTATATAAATTAAAATTAATAATTCCGTTTACACTAAAAAATTCAAACTAAAAATTTTGAATGTTCTAGAAATTCGTACAATAAAATAATTTATATCAGTTTGTTATAAATATATATATATATATATATAGCTATTTTTAGATGTTAAATAATTGCGCATTAACATGGTAACCACTAAAGTGAAAAAAAAACTATGGATTAAATATTAGGGTTACTATTCATTGTGCAAATAAAATATTCAAAAATTATAATAAATATATTTGTCAATAAAAAAAAATAAATTTACAAAAACTACAAAATTAATTTTAATTTCAATTCAAATCCAAATTATAATACAATGTAAAAAATAATAGAAAATATAATAATATGATAATTAAAAATTATTAAGAAGATGCTAATGTTGATTTTTTTTCATTTAAGTTTAAAATTATTTTATTTTGTTTGTTGAGATATATAAGTAAATTTGTTATGATTCAATAGCAACAGACATTTTAATTTACAAACCTTTTAGATAGGTAAATAATAACCAATCGAGACAACACAAATTATATAAATCCAGGACTGTACATTTTCATGACAGTATTCATGTAAATGTATACTAGTATACATTACTAATGTATAACTTAGTATGTAATTTTCTCAATTTTATATTGTTCTCACAAAGTTACTTAATTGTTTTGACCTACCACACAATGAAAACGTCTAGTATAATCATATGGTATATTATTACATTCAACAACAATTTCATCAATATCTCGTTGATCCATAAAATGGTAAAAAATCACCACTGTGTACTTGCATGCTCAGTTCTATACAACGTGAAAAATAATGGGATAATAATCAAACATGGTGGACAATTGACTTATGTTTGTCTAAATATTTTGCGATCTAAAATTATTGTGTACATTTTTTTTATTAATTTAACTGTTTTGTTTATTGTACGAAATGTGTACTCTAACATCTTCAAATAAAATCATTCAAGTTATTCAAAACACGAGCATCGATATGTTTTACCAAATAAAAATATCAATAATAAATAAATATCGATATCGAAAATGAGTCTGATGGACCGAACTTTTTTGAAATAAAGTATTCCGAATATTAGTAACTGAAAATTATCAAATGTTTATGTGTTTGAAGTTTTATTGTGATAACGATATGAAAACTCTAAATCATAAACCTTTCAACATTTTTTTTTATATAAAAAAAAAAAAAATCATAAAAATTATTATTACATTATTCTTTCCATTTTAATAAAAATAATTTCATATTATAAAAACTCTTCATGAATTCTAATGTTTTATAACAAATATTTAATATGTCAAAACTTAAATACAGATTATATCTTGTTATGTATCAAAACTTTAAAGATCCTAATATTATTATTAATACTTTTTTATGTAAAAATGTAATAATATTCCTTTGCTTAAAGTCAATATTCTAGAATGGCTATGCCCCTTTTGAACTATTTTGGGAAAATAACATTTTATTTCACAAATATCATTAATTATGTCACTATATATTATTATAATTGTAATAGATATTAGATTAATATCTATATTCTATACTCTATAGGTACAATATATCTTATCGAATTTAAGTTCTATACGAAAACCATTAACAGTTTTGATGATGTGAGTTTTTTAAACGAGACAATTTATAATGAAATTAATCGATTCAATATATCATTTTAACCATAGTATGAAAAATTAATTAAAAAAAAAAAAAAAAAAAACGAATAACTTTGTGTACAAAAATCAATAAATAGGGCAATGCAATTAATAATAATATTATATAGCTTAAAATATAACTTTGTCATATTTGAATAGAAAATGGTTTCCGTGATAATTGAAATCAAATTTAATTTAATACCTACTTAAATGTGATACACTACATGACAGTGAAAAATATATTATATTTAATATTTATTAATTCGATATTGAGTATCCATATTTTATATTTAACATTTTGTATTTGTTTAATTCGGTATATACCTAATGTGTTTAATTAATTAAAATATTATATAAAAGAAACACCATATTTTATAAGCTTAATCTAATTAATTTGAGTACAATGTTGATAACTTAACTATCTAACTAGGTACTTATACTCATTTAATATTACAATAAAACACTAAAAACTGTGGATATAATATTAAGTATGAAAAAAAAAGCCAGTTACAATTTTTTATAAAAATTATATCAGGGTCCATTGCTGGTACAAACTTTTCCAGGCCCTACACTACAATGCAGACGCACAGCTGTGATTTAATTGCTAAAAATGCGCATAACGAGTTCAATAATACACGAGCACGACGTGACGGTTTAGAAAATATTCTGCAACTGCACCCGTATAATAACAGTAGTATTATTAAACACAACGTGTTGTACAAAGTGTTATCTTGTTTTTATTTAAATATAAACACTGTTTGCTTTGTACTGGACCAGGATTTAGTCTCCCACACTTTGATCAAACATTATTCGATAGCAACAAATGTTCAATATTATTTTTTTTTTTTTAAGTATTTACAATTATTATAATAATATAACAAATGAAAGTTTAAAACTTACGATGGAATCTTTATTCTTCGATGATCCAACTGACTTCGAAGCTCATGTTAATGGGATCAATAATAATATGACTTTTAAAAAAATATGGATAATACGTGTCTATTAAAGTGTATATAATAATTTATTAAATATATTAATATATTTACCACCATAAATAATTTAAATAAGTATAATTATATTTCAATAAACTTTGACTTATTTTTTTGTAATTATAGTGATAAGAAATTAATAGGTATGTAAAATTTGTTTTTATCCTGTAACTAATATTATTATTATGTTTTGCTTCTACCTATACCTATGTATAATTTACTTATTTATGTTTGTGTTTGCTCTAACTTAATAATTACTTTACTTTGCATACTTAAACAATTATTACTTACGTGATATTAACGGCTATATTATATGTATAAACAAATATAATTTATTTAATCATACTAATTATTACTGAATTATAAATCTTAGTTACTGTTGCAGTAGTTTAAAACATATTTATTGTTAAAATTTGTAATAATTATACATATATTTATTATTATTATTATTATTTTAATAAAACAATTTTTAACAAATTTACATTGTTATCATAATTATAATGTAATTTTTCGTGGCACTAAAAGCACAAATCTTGCAAATTTTGTAAACACATAGTAAGCTATGCTAACAATGCATATAATAATTATGTTTTATATTACTATTATGTAGCTTATTAATAATATGAATATCTCTTCAAATAATAAATTAATTAAAAATTAGTAAAAAAATATACTTAAATCCGTTACTTTCATAACACATAAAATAAATAATTTCTAGTATACCAATACGATACTAAATTTTCAATCGATATAAATATAAATAACCAATGTGATAATGAATGTTACAGAGTGAGATCACAAACTTATCCCGGTTTGAAGGTGGTATTGCTACGAGGGCATATAATTATTTAAGTTATATTTTAAACAATTGTTGCAGTTATTTTCAAGAGGCCATCATGTCCTTAGAAAACATTTTATGTTCAGTTATTACACATCCGTAATGGCATGTATAATATCATTATACACAACTCTATTTAGGCCGGAAGCGAGTGCGGAAACTTGATTTCCTGGGGGTGACAATGCGAATCGGCCGCGAGACCGACTATAAAATACAATACTATAGGGATAACCGGGATGTCTACGTTCCGCTTTATGTCGGTCTGCTCACGCCAATAGCCTTATAGTATTAAACCAACAGCAAACAAATCGAATTCGCTGTACACGAAGATAAACTCACGGCCGGCACGTTTGAATAATACCACAGCAAAATAACGTAATAGACATATAAATAATAATGATACACCATTGAATTTTATGGGCAGATAATAAACTAATAATGATGGTTATCATATCAATAATATTAAAAATTCGAGTTTTGAATGGACCCTGCATAGCGGGTGCAATCAAAAACAAAACGCACTACGGGTAATCGACTAGACGGATTGTGATGACGAATACGCGCAGCGATATAATTATTTAGGCGTAGACTGGTATTAATTGGGCATCGATTTTAAATCGAGAACAGACGAGCAGAGAGACGCGATAAAAATAAAAATAAAAACCAACCTTTTTATTCACCATTTGATATAATATAATGATGGTGACGATTAAAACATAAAAGTGAAATTAAATATACCCGTACGTTAGTGAACTAAAAATAATTAATTAATTAAAAACTTCTAAAGCGTAATATATATCTACTTATAATAATATACAGCTATATCATATGCTTCACAATAATATCTTAACAATAGTACATTAAGATTTGTTTCATGTATTTGATTTACTTAGTATTTTTAAACTCATTCACGTCTTGTGCATTATCAACAAAATAGTTTAATATTATTCAACCAACTATAACAATCGAATGGTTTAAAAAAAAAAAAAATAATTTGGTGTTATACATGCCTTGTGAGTTGTATTACTCCAAAACTATCTAAACCGAACAATACAAATTCAAACGAATCTAAATATTCAAAAAATAATATTTTTCTAGGGTTTTCGCATTACGAGTATAATATAGTTGAGTCATTTAAAATTGTTCACTTCCAGTATTTCTGATATCAAGATATTGAATACCTAGTGTACTGAACCATATATATTAGTATATAAGAGCGAGATCTTCATATCAACCATGGGAATAATCCTTCATACCGTCAATGATATTGCAATGAACGGAATTTCGTCCCTTCCTCCATCCTAAAATGGGGGAGTATTTCTAATACTATAGATTTTCAGAGAATATTCACATAATTGGAAGAATTGCTTATGAATTCCATAAACGTTAAAGAAACGCAAAACGAATAGTTAGTAATAAAAATTAGAATCCAGAAACATTCAAATACGATAGTAAAAATTGAAAATATTTGACTGCATGCATAAATATAATTATATAATTATATAATTATATTATTTATATTCAATTAATATTCTAAATCATAATATACACTTATAATGTAAATCCATAATACAAACAGTATTGAATACAATATAACGTATTACGATTTACGATGTTTTTATTATTTTTTATATTAATTAAATATTAACTTAAATCAAGATTAGTTCAACTAATTTTTTTCTACGCATTACTTGTTATACGTATGAAGTAAAAAATAATTTTTTAGAGCAAATTTCATAATAAAATTAATTTTAAAAAGTGAGTAATGCTCTGTTAAACATTAAGTATCGAATGCACCTCGAACATAAAATAGGTCACTATAATAGGTGTGTTAAATTCGAATCCAATGATAGGTATCATTGTATATAAAAAAACGATTCTAAACTTAGGTGATTTGTCAGTCTAAGAGTTAAGATATATATTTTCATTGAATGGCGAAAAAAAATGATTTATGTTTTAATGACCTCAAAGTTAAATATTTTGCAGAAAATTTCAATCTAAATAACTGGTGAAGTTTTCAAACATCTATGACTTATACTTTTTAAATAATAACAAATATTGAAAATCGTTTGAGAATAAATCATTATTGTGACGCGATTTCGTAAAAATTCATAATTCATACGCTCATATTATAGCATTTTTTTTTATAATTACGCTTCTATTACTTTCTGTAACTATTTGAAAGAAAACTTATAGAAATATAGTATTGAATTTTTCAACCTTAGAAATAAATAAAATATATTATACGAACCTGTGTTAAAATAACACTAATATAAATATTTGGTGAAAATTTCAAGTATTTACAGTGATTAGTTTTTGAGTTAAAAACATGTGAAAAAAAATCGATTTTATCGAAAACTGGTTCCACGCAACAATTCCCGTTATTCCGTCACTTTTTTGTGGTTTCTTCCGATTTTTTCGAAAACTACTGGAAACTTCTTACTTTTTACCTCTATAATACACCAAGGATATTTACTTTGCAATCGGAAACCATCCCTGAAGTTGTAAATTTAAGCATTATTTCGACAAGTTAATATGTACACAAAAAAAAAAAAAAAAAAAAAAATGGGTAAGTGGGTACCGCTCTGTTGTACATTAGGTGCGTGTGGATCATTATTATATATTATACGAGTGTTAAATTTGAATCCAATGATAGGTATCATTGTATACAAAAAACGATTCTGAACGGAGTTGATTTGTCAGCCTAGAATATAATTTCAAATGGTGGTGAAAAAGGTGGTTTATTTTTTAATGGCCTGCATACAACAAAATTTAAGTTTTTTTATAATTATTATTAGCTAAACTTATGGAAAATCTTGTATTACATTTTCATCTCTTAGCTACTTATACAAGAAATTTTATGAATTATACCTACAAAATAATTTGCAGATATTCATGCTTTTAACGAATTTTCGTCAATATTTGAACTTCAAATGCTAATAAAAAAAAATTGTGCCTATGTATTCTAATAATTTTTTAATCAATATGGGAAGAAC
>VUJU01000085.1:79348-189782 GCA_009835225.1 Aphis craccivora | reverse complement strand
ATACTATTTTTATCAAAGTATAAAATATTCATAATAAAACATAAATTATTATTTTGGAAAAAATAGAAAATATTTAAATATATCTCATGAGACCAGTGAAGAATGTTAACTTCGAAGTATGAGCATGCTCATCTATCAAAATGTGTTATAGACTACAGTTCTATTTAATTTATAATTGATTAATAAAACATAAATTTGTATTTATTTATAAATTAATAAAAATTAATGAAATCATATAAATCATTGACGAAGCGCAACACAATAAACATGCCCCGGGTGGCTATTCCCGAGGCTGTTAGTGGATTGGATCTCTAGGTAAGTGCTGACGGCGCACACAATTAATTTACAAAAACAATTTTATAAAAATATATGATATAACCATCATCAACCCAACAATAATATTATGACCAAAACAAAATTGTTTGCACTTAAATTATAAACAATTTGTATGCAATTAAAATTGAGTTGGATAGCGTTCCAACGCACTGCAATATTTCAATTAATTTTCATAAAAAAACTTTGTTTTATGGTGAAGTGCACATTGTGTTCAAAGTGTTGAATACGATAGGTCTTCGGCCAAGCAAATAAGGATCAGTCGGAAAACGTAGGTATACTGAAAACTGGTGAGAACATTGGATTTCGGAGTGGTGGTTGAAAAAAATACCGTTATTGTGAGACTACGTGTTTTTGTGTACTAGTGATGGAAATATATAGATAAACTACGCGACACGAACGTCCCTGTTATTTCTTCGTGTTCATTTGTGTAGGTGACGTAACGGAATAAAATATAATAAATAAATAATAGCCTTGTATAACAAGGAAAACACGGGATAGTGACAGGTCGGATCCATCATCCAGGGAATGGCGTAAGCATGTGCACACTCGATCGTGTGGTGCGCATAGCGACAGCGATATTCCATCAGAGAGGCGTATGCATATTATTATTATTATTATTTTATATCACAGATACCAGTCATAATATTGTATACCGGTGAAAGTGGTGGTAATGGTGACATATAGGAAACATGATCCACCAGTGTTAAGAATATTGTATACTACAATATTATTATACTCATATCCAATTATTTAAGTTAAGCCCTTTAAAATTAAATGATTATGTGATAATTTATTTTTATCGTTTCGATGATAATATTTATAAAAAAAAAAAAAATAGTATATGAGCTGATATATGTAGTATAAGTATTTAAATAATATCTAATGGAAATAATAAATCCTAAAAAATGATTTGTATATAAGCTAGGTACTCAAGTATATTATACACAATTGTATCTATAAGTATATTACATTTCAGCAGAAAAAGTGTGTGTGTAAAAGAGTTATTTAATTATTATACGATTCAATAAAAGTCTGAATGTCATTGAAACCAATGTTTGACTTTCGAATCTGTGGTTTCAACGAATAGTCTTGGATAATACCCGAATTCGGAGTATATTCCGATTGATCATGGTGAATGCTATTAGGATGTTAAAAGTAAAACGAAAAACCACCAATGATTATTTTATTTCGAACATCTACAAAAGAGCTTTCGTTTCTAAATACTCAGTGTTTTCTCCAGCGCAGCGTACACATTAGGTATGTATAAAGTTTATATGTATTTATGAATCGTCGTTTACAGGGTTATAAAACTTAATTAATGAACTAACCACACACAATAATAATATGTATCATTAAAAACAAAGTAAAGCTAATTTTTTCACCGGTCTGTGAGCATTTTAAATTCCGTAAAATAGAGTTCTAGTTATTTTGAGTCAGCCATCTTGTCTAGGGAAACAGTTGGAGGTGTATTTGTTTATCCTCCGTGAAAATTACTCTTCTCTCAGGCAAAAGAAACTTTTTCCTAGTCTGGGATTATACAACGTAACAAAATACAATACAAGTCTTAAATAAACCAAAATATTTCAGTGCAATTACGCAATATTGTTGGACAACAAATTAAAAAAGTAAAAGAATTTCTCAAAATGATTCGGTTGACTTTTCTGATGTTGAAACTATATATTTAAATCCTATTCGTAGTTTGTTTTTTTTTTTTTAGATTCAAAAGTACAGAAAAAAAAAATTTAAATTATAATATAATATTGTCGTCTGGTAGTGTCTGAATTGTTATCATTTCGGCGACAGAAAAGAATAATATTTAAATCTTTATATTATTCTTTGTTTATTTTTATATCATATAAAGTGATAGTCTAATACAAGTATATCGATACATCAGTTTATTGGCCTCTTAATGTATTTCAAGTAGTAAGATGACCAAAATTAATTATTGAACACATAACATAGATAAATAAAATAATAATATTGATACTATTATTAATATTATGCTGAAGCATTCGAGATGATAACTATTTCAAAGAACTATAATATATGTATATCTATTATCTATATTATGTTCTATAGAATATTTCTATGCATATAATACAAGAACCAGTGAAAATATATATTTCTAAAAAAGAAAATGTAAATACTGCGATTTTCAACTCATGTCACATTCACACATTATAAGTTATAGCGCATTAACACTTTTTCGTTTTGGTAAAAAAGCTTGAAATATGTCATTGAACATCACCATAGATACTTTGAAAAACTTATTTGTTTATCCAGTTCACTGGTAGTTTTTGAAATTAAACTGAAAATATTATGCATACAAGCAACCATATTAAGTTTAAATATGTAAATTATTAATTTAAACAGTTTATTTTGATAAAATTGAATAACAAGCGTTGTATAAAATTAAATATATTAACAGTCAAAGTAAAATATTGTTTACATATAAATTTGAATTAAGAGTTGAATATATATTGTATTCATGTTTATAATATAATTATAATTATTACCTCAGAACAAAAAAATGCGTGAAAAAAAACAGAAGATACTATTTTTGTTGTTAAATAAATCGTAATATTATTGTGGTGTTTACAATCTGGCTATAAATTCGTTGTTTTTCTTGATCCCGATCACGGCTTTGATTTTAAATTTACTTTCTATTTTGAAAAGAACATATTATATAATATATTATATTATAGCTTATCAGAATGGTAAAACTAAGATACAATCAGGATTCACTCTAGGAAGCAATATGAATATTTCTTATCTTTAGTTCAGAATGTAAAATTTACACATAAAACAAAATCACGGCGTAACTGGTTTAAGGTTTTAAATTTAGAAAAAATATATAAATAATAATAAGAGGAAAAAATGTAGGTATATGATTTACATATTGTATTTATAAAGATATAATTGAACAAAATAATAATATAGGGGAAAAAATGTATATGACTCACAAATTGTATTTATAAAGATATGTTTGAATAATATAATATTATAGACGTAGTATACCAGTAAAATGGATACGTTAACACGGATTGGTTTTAAATAATATGAAAACCAAAAAGCAATAGTGGTTCAAATCTTTAGTAAAAACCATAATTATTCAAAACAATTTGATAGCCGACTACAGTATATTATTGAATTCGGAAACCATATTATGCCATCAACGCAATGTTTAAAAAATTGCATGCTCGATAAGAATATTTAATAATGAAAACAAAATTAATTAAAAAATGTATGGTGTCATTAAATTTTGATAACTGTGTACTATTATATTATATTTCTAACTAATTTAATATACTTATATATATTTTTTTACAAATAATGAAGAAATATGTGGAAATATTCAGTCAAACGGTGAAAAAATAATTTGACTGATGATAGTGTGAAAATTACCCTGATGAGAAACTACCATCAATAAAACCAATGCTAGAAGCGCATCAAGTTGTACGTAGAAATATTTAATTGTATTCAGCTATTAGATGATTTTGACGTATTCGATCAACACAAAGACTACGAAGGAATGATTGTTAAGTTTTCCGAAGAAGAAGAAATCTAATTAGACTTGGATGGATTTGTAACAAAATTGAATTAGATACGTACAGAATGTTGTATTGTAACTTAAATCTCAATAAATATTTTTAAGTACGCAAGTATTTTGTACTTATTTTATTGATGGAACTTAAATGATCTGGTTTTAAAATAAGTTTAATAAGTGGCGACCACTGTATTTTAATTTTTTAATTTTAAGATTTAAAATTGTGAGTTACAGATTTATTTGTTAGAAATAAAAATATTTCTTCTGCTTCTAGTATAATTAAATTGGAATAAAAAATATTTTATTTCTACTTACTGGATGCTTAAACTAACCATTGGTATCATAGTTATTGTCTAGTTTGCATCCTAAAGGTTTTAAAGTAAAAACATTTATATAGAAGCCATCACACGTAACATTTTAAATAGTCAACCCTGTATTATAATATTATGTAATGACAGATTAAATTAATTCTGTTTGAATAGAATCAGTTAGGTATTTCATTTTGAAAAACATATCAATCGGTAGTTTTAATTTTCCTGTAACTAGTGTTTCAGGTTACTCAGTTCAAATGCATTGCTATAATCACAGAATCCAACGAACTTGCCCAGTCTTTCATCTCATATATATATTTTTTTTTTTTTTAAGATAATTACGTTTTTCATGGAACTTACAGTTTGAAGTACCTATATAAAAAACTTCCTTGAAAAATACCAGATCTTGAACTCCAGTTCAAAATGAATTTATTTGTCGCTTGGCAACTTCAAAAATGTTCTAAAATAATATTATATTAAGTAGATAAAAATAAAAATAAATAAATACTATAGATGGTGAGTGAATCGCATATAGTATGTATTTAAATATGCGATTATTTATATAATTTGTGTGTGCAATATAAATTAAATAAATTAAAATATAATCGGAATATTTAAAAATAAATTTAAAAACTAATATTTAAGTGAATAATAATAAAGCATAACAGAAAATGTGTTAACCTCTTTAGAGAATCTGCATCATGTTGGTCTTTACCTTTGTTTTGAATTCATTGCAAAAAAAAAAATATTTTAACCACTAAATAATTGTTCACATTGTTTTTCGATTAAACCTTTAGAATGCATAATTTTTAATAACATTTTCAATTTTCAAAATTTTTTAGTTGACAAAATTTGTCTAAGATGATTATGTTTTGTAATAATTTCATATTTCACTATTTCAATTGTATATATATCATGATTTTAGTTTCACGTACGTTTATTCAACAATTTTTTTGTATGGAGTTCCCTAACTTTTTAATATTTAAAATTGTAATTATTATACACACACACACACACACATATATATATATATTATATATATATACAAACATTATACATATTACATATATAGCTACCGTTAAAAAATAATCAATTCGATTCATTATTCACTGGCATATAATTAACAGTTTATATTAATCATTAGAATATCTTCAATAAATTATAATACATTATTTTAGTTGCCAATGGTTTATTTTACACTATATATATATCTGTAAGTATCTAAGTTAAAAAAACCAGAAAAGTCTGTATGGTATAGAGTAAAGTATATATTCTAAGTATATTTCAACATTTACTAGATTAATGTAGGTAAATATTATGTACAATTCAATTTAATAATCATCATTGCATACAAATAATTAACTTTCAATCAGATATAGGTATAATAAGTTGAACTATTTTTTTTAAAAAAAATCTTTTAAATTTTACTATTAATAAATATAATTTTTAACCTAATATATTTTGTCATTAGTCTTTAAAATTCACAATAATTCGCCTAACAATACACTTAAGTCTTAAAGGTATAATAATAATAAAAAAAAAAATATTTATAATAATAAACGGAATTCTGAACAATTTAATACCATGATAGAATTACCTAATATTTTTTGAATTTGAATAAAATAAATAAAAATGACAAAGGAAATATAATTATTTATGGTGTAAATATCTAATCTCGTCTACATTTTAAGTTAAAATGTCTATATATAAAAAAAAAAAAACATGTTTATTATATTATTATTGCTAATAATATTATGTTCGATATTGTTTAACTGTTTTAAAAACAATTAATGATGAATATTTTATTAAAATTTTAAGTTATTTGATCTAAAAAAAATGTTTTAGGTACTTTTAAATAAAACTATCCCATAAGTTTGAAAACTGCAATTTGTACGCATTAATATATATACTGAATATTATAGAATTATAATTAATTGTGACTGAATAGTATTTATATACCTGTAGAAAAAAAACAATACGTATTTTGGCAGTGATTAACATGAATAAGTTATTTACTAAAAGGTGCATGCATAAAAATACCAATTAACTGCCAGCATGAGAAGACTATGTCCGGATATACTTAAATTTAAATCTACACACTCCATACATATGTATATATTATTCACAGGTCATTTATCCATTTAGTTTATTTAAATCTGAGCCACTAATTACTTCTGAATATTTTTCAAAAAACTAAATTTAAACAAAAATATTGTGTTCAGATATTATGTTATATTAATATTGTGAATAAAACAAAATTATTAATAACATATATTAAAAAATATACGATTACTAGGTGATCAATTTTTTTATAAGATTACAATTTGTGAAAATTGAATTCTAATTAAACAAAAACATTGTTGTTTATTTGATACACACATACATCTCAAACAAAAGAAGTAGGTGATGAATTTAATCAATGTGTTACATTTTAAATCGATTCGATAGTATTGTAAACAATAACCGATTCATAACAAAAACAGTCTGTCAACTATAAATACATCAATTTATGATTTGGTTTCAGCTATAGTAATTCGTTTTATTAGTTTTAAAATTAGTAGGTTGATTTAAGTTTTACTAAAAACATTTTCTTAATTATATTATTAGTATTTAATTATTATAATTGTGCAAGTATAATACATACACAATATTATTGTTATTTATATTTTAGTTAACACCAACTTATGTAAAATACTTAGTGTAAATAAGTAAAAAGTATGAATAGATAATGTCATTTATCTAAATATTAAAAAAAAAAAAAGACATAACATATAATAATAACAATATTTATTATATAGGTAATTAAAAGTCTTAAGTTCGCATGAATAATGCTTTTGAATTATAACGACATTTCAACATCATTTTTATTGTTAAAAATATACAATTTTGCCCAAATTTGAACTTAAAATGCCTATGAAATATAATTAGGTGTGAATTATGATTGTATAATTTTTAGGTTTTTAGATCAAATATAAATTACTTATGAAGGAAAATTCAAAACCACATCGGAGTTTGTAAATTTTAGTGATTTTGACAATTACATTTTAAACACATTATATAAAACAAATATTATAAACATTATATTACATTTTTAAATTGTTTGACCTAGTGAGTATGTTTTTATTCATAATTTAATAAAAAAAACTAGTAAAAAAATAAAAGTTAATCGAACATTTAAATATTAAATAAATAGCTAAGTAACAAATAAAATATTTTGAAAATTATAGCGTGTATAGAAAAAAATAATTTAAATACTTGATGAAAATTTCATGTTTTTACGATTTTTTGTTTTTGATTTTGTATTAATAAATAAGTTGATTTCGTCATAAATTGATTTTACTTAAAAATTCCTTTTTTTCTTTATCTTTATTTTTTGTTTTCTAGATATTAAAAAAAATGTACTGGTTATTTTTCACCTTCAAAATACTAACTAGATACAGCTTGCTACTAGAACCATCCTATAAGTTGCGAAAATCAAAGCATTTTTGCTAACCTAAAGTTATATTTAATTAGACATATTTTAAAATTATTTAAATTGATTGTATACTATTTATAACATAAATTGAGTAGTATTCACACCGATATATGTATTGTATTGGAATGTTGGTATTTACTATTAAGTTAAAAATAATTAAAATATAATATTAAACTTCATTTTCTCAAAATTAACATACCGTACGATACATAGTCTTAGCTTAAAATATTTTTACCTATACAATGATGACATATAGTCAGATACACACGAAATCTATTATTAAAGTGCATAATTTACCAGTTTATTATTTTTATAATTATGTAAAAAATAAAATAAAATGTGTATATTTATTTATGCAAATAGTTGTACTTTTTTTAAAAGTTTTTCTCTTTATAAAATAGTGAAGTTAAATATCATAAATGGTCTGAGCTTACTCCTACACCATCAATTTGTTTTTTTTTAACGGTTGTATAAAATAAACTGTTGGTTTATAATTTTTTACGTTATTATAATACTTACACTTTCAAAACAAATATTCCCTTTCAGTAAATATGCAGTTGAAGATGAATATAACAATTTTAAAGGGTTAAAGGGTTCAAATCCTTCGATAAAAAAAATGTTAAGAATTTAACAGTATAAGTTGTAATATTATAACTTATAACTTTGAAGTATTAAATATCGTATGAAAAAAATCTCAAAAACACCAAAGTTAACTCGAAAAATAGATGATAAATATATAAAAATATCAACTCATAAACAAAATATTACCAAAAGATACGCAGTACATAATACCTGTAAGTAACATTTCACACTCAAATAGATAGAAAAAGCAGGTACACAATCAAATCCTCCTTTGGCACATGGTTCATACGTCTCTTGTTCAAAACTTTTAGTTTAAGTTTATCATCAGTCCTATACTTTGGCTTCCTTGGTACAACGGTACCTAGTATAATAGTAATATTAATAGGTAGTAATAGACGTAGTAATAGTAACAATAGTAATAATAGTTAAAATAGCAATATTAGTAGTTACAGTAGTATTATAATTTGATGCTTGCAGCTTTGCTTCCCGTTTTTGCCGTCTGTTCCACTACCACCGCTTGACATGGTGCCTTTTAATTTCCCATGGGCAAACACGGCAACATCAGCGGCAGAAAGTATTACACGAATGCGCGGAAATTGCATAAGTGCCTCGTTTAAAACCAGGAAAACCCCGCCCAACCCTTCCACGTGTTGCCGGGATGAGAATTACCCTCTTCTCACCTCATCAAGAGCGCTCGGTTAGCCCCGTCCCTATTTCATTGGTGCCGTATATAGGACATATTCGTTTACGGTTTTAATCGTCTATACGCTGTATAGTATATTTGCGCAAGCAAACGGTAATACGTATTGTGTTATAACACGATGTTGTCTAGTTTTTGTTTAGGCACCGTCATTGTAATAACAATGAAATCACTGATGACCGTTTATCGTCTATATATTGCTTGACTATAAGTAATAAGTATAGAGATCTATAATAATAGTTATAAATATCAATCGTTCTGCTAGCACTAGTTCAGCATAATGCCATATTAGTAATACTAAAAGAAAACAATTTGGTAAATAGACATAATAAAATT
Source organism: Aphis craccivora (assembly GCA_009835225.1). Taxonomy (NCBI): domain Eukaryota; kingdom Metazoa; phylum Arthropoda; class Insecta; order Hemiptera; family Aphididae; genus Aphis; species Aphis craccivora. Next base: position 180,495 of record VUJU01000085.1, on the reverse strand, counting down.
ATATAATATATATTATCAAATAGTAAATATGTAACACTTGTATAATTTAAAAATGTTAAATTGTATTATTAATTTAATATATTAATAAATCATACAGTTATATATTTATAAGTATTATACTTAGTATTGTAATATTGTGTTGTATAATTATATTATAAAGGAATTAAGAGTAATAATTTTGAATTTTTATTTTGAAATCATAACTTCTATGTTTCGCAAATCTGAAACTAAACCATAATAAATGAGTAAAAGTATACAACATAGTAACTAAATATCAACAAAAATACAAAGATGTATTTCAAAAATTTAAGTCTGCAAACTATTCCAAATTTTAATTAATATTTATTAACGATAAACGCGTGTTTACCTCCCACTCATTTTTACTCTTTGCATATTATTATAAATTCATTATAGATTTATGTCTATATCAGCTATACTTATTTTTCCATATAAAATGTTAAAAATAGCTATACAGTTTTAGCATGTTTTTCTATATACACATAATAAAGTTAGATTGTTGTGCGCTTACTGAACTTGCGGTATTGCGGTCGTGTTTGAAATACGTAAAATAACGTTGTATATACAAACAAAAATAGTTAAGAAATCTATTCAATATGCAACAATCATGTATCTAATGTGTATATTATTTGCACGTAATATTATAATGGAACTAAATCGTAACCATTCCCAAAAATGAGTATTAAAATTGAATAAGAAATAAAGCAAATTTCTATAATGATTTATAGTTTTTCATTGTTAGTAAACATCATAATCACCTATTTTTATACAAAGTGTTTATCTATAACGACTTGAGTAGATAGTTTAAAAAATAAAAATAAAATACTATTACTAATATTTTATTTTTATCAGTATGGCGTATTTCTGTAAAATTGACATGAATAAAAAAAAAAAATACGATGTGTTGTGTGTAATACGTGAACCATGATTAGGTTTCAGGTTTCTATGTCGATTCTAGTAACACAAATCGAAACATATCTGTGCAATATTTAGTTGCATTTATATAATTTATTATTAGATAATTATACTTTACTTGATGTGTGCGATATGTTCGTGGCCTTAATGCGACGAAAACATTTATTAAACCATTATGAAACTTTTGTATTAATATTACAACACACGTTTTTATTCCAATGTCTTCTTTTTTTTTTTTGAAATAATGCATCTTATGACCATTATTTTTTTTTTTATGTATAAGTTCGAAGAATTTATATAACACATTATTTACAACATGAATCACCGCCAGTACTCACACGACTACTTTTTATACTTTCTTCTAATCTAAAACTTCTATGAGTATTTTATTAAATAAACAGACAGTTAAACTTTTTAAATATATTCACATACATTATTAGTCCCATAAATTTAGTTATCTCAAATGTTTACATAATATACTAAAGCATAAAAGTATACATAACATGTCATGATGTTTTAAATTCTGAGCGGAGCGAGAATGTATTAGTTTTATGTGTGCTCAATAAGTTGTCAATAAAATGTTTTGATTTTCAAAAATGGAATTAGTTTTGAATATAAAATTGAATATATTTAGTACTTGCAAAATTTTAGTTATTAACTTTTGAGTTTTATAAATTGAAATTAAATAATTATAATATAATAAATACAGTATTTTCAGAACAAATTATATCATCATATCGTAATATTAAAACCAAAATAAATGACTTTAATTTCAAACAAAAAAATATTTTTATATATTATCATGAAATATAGTTTGAACTTAAATACATTTTATATAAACTGCATTTTAAGCTTCCTACGTGTAAGCGGTACGTAAAATATTTTTTTTAACGGCATCTTGATGCAACCACCAAAAAAAATTATTTATACTATATTATACTGATAAAGTTAATAATTGCTCCAGAGATATAAATAATTTAACAATGTCACATTATCTATGTTTATTAATCAAAAATAACAATCAAATACATTTTTTGGATGTAACTTTAAGTAAATATACTTTTAATCAAAGATAAAAATGTTAATTACTCTGAAGTTGATTATTTAACAAAATATGTTAACATAGATTATATATTTCTAAAAGACCAAATTAATCATCTTAATGCTTATAATATGTTAATCATCTGCAAATACAGTAGATGGACTTACAAATATTACAGATTCTCAGGAACGGTATTATTTTAAGAGTAACTTTAATGATCTTTCGCTGACCGTAATATTTTTTCTGATATAAAATACAGGATAAAAACATAAATTTTTATTATCATAAAATTAGACACATGGAATAATAATATTTCATGAAATATTGGATAATCATAAAGTATTTGAAACGATAAACCACAAGTGTCCGGTGTCGAAACGTTAGTATCGACATAGCATTAACAATATTTCAGAGATTTATTAGAAAAAAAAATACATCTAATATAATAATATCTGGATCGAGAAGCAGAAGAAATCCACATCGTTTTAGATTGAAACGCGTTAAAACATATGTCAGTAAGTCTATAGGACGGAAATTCGTGTGACACATAACATAATTATTATAATGAGCTGCGAGTATTTTCATTGACGCGTTATAATAACTGTACGGCACTACCGGTGTAAGGTGTGCAGAAAATTATTTAAATATATTCAGTCTACGAATTCACAATAAGGACAATAATAACAATATTATACTGCAGTTGATGGCGCGTGAAAAACACGTTCCAAACTACCGTCGTCATCGCTACACGTCGTAATATTATTACCGTATGTGTTATATTATACATGGTTAATAGCCGACGTTCATAATTGCCTCACATTAAAAGGCGTCCAAAACCAAATACATTGTACAAACATTTTATGCACATAAATCGTATTTTCTTACCGCCGCTGCCATTAGGCGCGCGTACACATCGCGCGGTACATATACGCACACGATCCGAGTGACGCGGCTCTTCCGACGCATAGGTAGATTGTAAATATTATACACTTCGTTTTAACCTGACGGTGACAACAATATAATATTATAATGCACCTAACCATACAAATTAAATTGTATCCGTACTGCGAGTACAGAGCATAGAACGAAAATGATGTTTTATTTCTTTTCTTTTTTTTGGTTTTTGTCGGTTTCCCGTTATACACGCTCTCACACACACACTTAAATCATTAACATAATATACGTTTATTATATAACATGCATACGTTTATGGTATATGACATCGCAGACACTTCTATCTGAACACATACTATTACAAGAATAGTATTTCGCGTTGCACTTATTATTATGTACATTATAATATTATATTGTACACATCAACATACGAGGATATCAATACAACAAATTGTGCTGTGGTGTGTGTGTGGTATTTATTTTCATAATAAATATCACTTTCTGCTACTGACTGTTTCACATGACCTCCCAGCCAAATATTAAATAATATAAAATAAAACTAAAAACAATGTCGCGCACACGATGTTATCGCATTACAAATCTGTTTTCTATCTGATTTCCGGGCGATACAATATCATCGGGGTTCATTAACATATCAATTTTAAACGTAACGGTTTAACTTTTTTATTTTTTTTTATATACATATAATAATATTAATTAGAGACGGTATAAAAGTCATTAGTAATCTGATATGATTTTTATTAGGTAAGTTGCTTTCATTTATGTCTCAACTCAACTTAGCTACTACTGAATTGCGAGTATTTATCCTACATACAGTTTTCTCTCTGAAGGTATTCGTCGAAATTTAACAACGCTGAAAGTCGCAATCTTATATTTGTGCCAAAAATGAGACACTTCGACTCTTTATCTACATATTGTGACTAAAAATATTAAAATTTTGTCCAACACGCAGTCCAGTTTAAATCTGATGTGAGATAAAAAAAAAATCTAATTTTTAATTTTTTTAATTTATTATTTTTAAATTGTATTTTTTATCATTAAAATATTCTAGGTAAGACTTTAAATCATGTTTTATAGTTTGTCAAAATATTATGTTTTCCAATTTTAATGAAAATATGTAAGATCTAAGATTATATTATTTTTTATTAGCTAATAAAAATAAAATTATTATTAAATCAACGATATTTGCGATTTAATCACATAATTTAAATATATAAAGTAAAATTATAAATTCAAACGTAATAAATTTTATTTAAATGATGTAATAAATTGTATACAAAGAAATTTCCATATATAACAGTTATTTTATAAAATATTTACTATATTGTGTTTTATATATTATTATTACAAAATAATATATTTAGTAACCGTTATAGAAATAAGTATAATATTTGTATACTCTTCAGGTAAATTAGTAACTGTAAGTGCCTCATAAAAATTTATAATAACAATTTTATAAATTTTTCACATATATAGTTGTCAATTAGAGATAACTAACACTAATAATATTGAATAATACATCTCATTTTTCGATTATTTTTTGCAATTTGTCTATATTTATCTATTTGGCGTAAGGATAAAACTTAAAAGAGTTGTTATAATCCAGGTATTTTATACTGTATTTAGCGAGAAAAAAACACTAAATTAATTATTACATAATAATCTTTAATTCATGTTTATAATTAGAGCCCCTTTTAAAACAAATAATAAGTTAATAATGTATTTTATAAATATTATGTTATTCAATAGATCCATAAAAGAAAATAAACCATCTTTATTCGAAATTATTTTTAGATGTGTATCTATACTTTTATATTAAATTGTTAAATATTGTTAATAGATTCAGTTATAGAAATATAGATGTCTGTGGTGTGCATCAGTTACGATTAAGCAAGCTGTTACATCTGATCCGAAACCCCTATATGTCGGAAAAGGTAAGCATAATATAGCGGAATTAACCATCAAGAACATTGGCAAAATGTCACGTTCGACATTAGGTTGACGTACACGTTGTACACATTTATCGTCATATTTAACAACCAATATCAATTAAACTGATGAAAATTTTACGTCCATGATATTAGCTCCAAGTTTCTCATTAAAACATAATTGTTTGAAATTTCAATGGTTTAAAATTAAAATCATACAGTTATAAAGTGATAAAAGATAAATTTATGAATATGAAATATATATATATATATATATATATATATGAAAAACGTGTATACTTATAATTACATAATAATATGCATACGAAAACTACCATTATATTATAAAATTAAAAATAATTTAATTTTAATTTTTATAATGCTCTCTAATTTTCATAGTTGTCTCTATTTAATATCATGGATGGAGAGCACTTGCCACTTCTTAATATAAATATAATAAACAAAATAACTGTATAGAACTCTGTCCATTTGTATAAGGCTAATGTTAAGTATATTTTATGATATAAAACAAATGTAACCATTAACAGTGAAGTTAATTAATATTTATTAATAGATCTAAATTTCAAGACCTATTTTTTCCACCTTAATAATTTTCTTAAATTTTTATGTAAATACTAAATATTTACTAATCACTTATATTCAGGCATTTTTATTTAAACGTACAAATAAAAAAATTGTATTTCATTTTGGATTTTATACCATAATGAATACTGTAGTATAAATTAAATAATAAGCATGAAACATTTTGTAAATAATTATTAATATTCATACTTAATAGAATTTGAATATGGAAAGTAAACTTATTTCATTTTAAATTTGTTGAACATAATTTTCTATAGTATTGTCTACTCTAACACTATATTCGATGTAAGCTGCATTACTAAGAAAAAGGCAATTTTTTTTTTAAATTTAATTTTCTCTAGTCAGAAAATTGTATTCTGCCTGTTCAAGAAAATTTAATAAACAAAATAAAATTAAAGGAACTATATTCGGTGTAAAAACTTTTGACGCAGTATGGACAAATTCTCATTTTATGTTTATTACTGCATAATATGTGATACATACATTTTTTTATTTATGAATTACGTATGCTATTTAAATCAAAATAAATTAAAACTTTTCAGAAAAATAGTATTAGACAACATTTTTTAAACTAAAAGCCAAAAATATAAATTGAATGATTATTTAAATTTTAGTAAATTTAAAAAAAAAATGTATAAATCAAAAAACATTTTCCATTTTTCAAAATTTTTAAATACGATTACAAAAAATAGTTTTGAAAATCTATGTATCAAATTAAAAACCGTATACACGTTATTGTGATTTATATTTCTGGCAAAAGCCAATAAATTTGTTGATTTTAATAACGTGTATCGTAACGTTTTATCAACGTGTTATTTTTAATGTACGATATATAATTCAATAATTAAAATACACGATACTAATATAAATCCACAATGAACTAATTAAATATTTTACCATCGTATAATAAATAATAATAATCTTTACCTACTTTGAATATTAGTAATACTATTTTAAATTGCATTATATTACACTGCATAAGTTTATAAAATAATAATATTAGATGCACTAAAATTAATACCTATGTAACAGTGCATACTCAATATGGCATAATAGTTTACAGTTATAGGTCATATTCAGTATCTAATACTTATATAATGAATTACATACTATAGAAACTGTATGTAGAAACTCGCAAAGTGTGCATTTTCTTACTTGTTTATGTTTATTGTTTAGTGTATTAGTGTTAAATTATTAATAATGTCTACATGGATAATTATTACACACACATTTTATGTGTTTTGTGTACTGAAGACTTTGGTAATTATTGTAGTTTATGCTTGTAAATTAACAAAAGTACTATGTAGCTTTGTAGTCCACGCTTATTATTATCAAACTTTGTATGATCTCAACGTAAGATGTAAAATATCTAGGTCAAAGCGTCCCACAACGAACTTGATAATATTTTACCGTTAAATTGAACACAGTATTCTATATGTGACACAGTGCCCGTAAGGTAATAATAAACCGATAAAAAGATAATAATTATTTTTCTTTCAAAATAATTTTGAGCTATGTACGTTTGAAACAAGAAATGTGAGAAATCAAATATATATATTATGGTACTAGATTAAAAATGTTTAAATGCAAGCTTATCGATCAGTAATAAGTAGGTAGTTTTATAGATTATTCAGCATATTCGTGTTTTAATATATTGTAATTTGATCAATTATAAAAACATGTTTTGATGGTTAGTACATTTCATGAAGTTTAGTATGATTGTTTTTATTATTTATTGTAGAAAACAAAGTATGCATTGAATGAGACTGACTAAAGGGAAAGGATTCACTTAAACAAATTTAAAAAAAAAAAACGAATGATTTTATGATAAATAATTTTTCGTGCATTGATAAAATAATAATAATTTGTAATTTTATTGTTATACCTACGTTTTTCATACATTATATAATTATATACTATTATAATTTTGACGTTGAATGGTATTGAAAAATTTACTGCATGTATATCATGCAAGATAATAATCTGATCGAAAGCGTAGGTATTCAGCAGGCATAGTGTAATCCATAAATAACGTTATTATAAGTCTAATGATCAAGTTAACGCCAAATACATCGGAGTTTTTTAATCCAACATTTGAACCTATATATTATATGGGTATCATGTTTAATATTATTATACTGTGACTTTAGTAATAAATGTATTGCATATTTTGATACGTGTATTTATATAACACACACTTCCCGATTTATCTGTATATTACCGTGCTATGGGCCTGAGATGACCGAGAATACCAATCTGTGTAAGAAGATGATAGTCCCTCTCGGGGTTTGTCCTTCAAGAGTTAAATACAATATATATTATATATATATAAATAAAGTATATGGGTGAATATTTTATATAGGTGTGTCTGGTCTCATCGCGACCTTATGTCTGGTAGCAGTGCTACATGCAGTATTGAGTACAGTCTCTCTCTCTCTCTTTCTATATATATATATAACTATTGTAATTATAAACTTTGTAGCCTACGCAAATGCATTCTACTTGATTTATGTACAAAAGTTTTATGACAAGTCTTGGGATTTGAACCCACTGCCCTCTTATCTGTCTTGTTATTTTTCACGTCTGTTTGTTGCACAATATCTAATAACTTACCTATAATCTATGTCCTATGATGTATAATAAAAAATGTAGGTATGAAGTTATGGGATTTGGAAAATGTTTTAACTATTTAAATATAATACAATATACAAAACTCTAATGCAAAATTGTTAATTTTTTTCAATCAAATAATATTATATTTTTTTCGTCTTTGATCCATCCAATAAATAGTTACCAAATTCCATATTCGCTAGTAATACTCAATTATGACGTGATAAGTTATTTTAACTGCGGTAATCCTTAATTTCGTCAACACTAACACTTTGTTTTATATTTCATTTGAAAGCACGAATTGTTTAAAACTGTATGTTAGATAAACACTTCCAACGTGTATTCAAAGCAGTCTACCATCAGTTATTGAATTCTTGCGTTAAATTATGAAACCACTAACAACTTATGATTTTTAAATTCTGTCTAATATTTAATTAATTCCTAATTTGTTGTAAAATGTATGTTAATGTAAGATAAAAATATCAAATATCAACAGTTTTAATGAATACAATACTGTTGAAGCCATTGTATAAGCTTGAAGAATATTAATTTAATTAAATTAATTAATATTATTGGAATAGTTTATTATTATAATTTTTTGATGTTTTTGCAAAATATTTGATGAAATAAAAATTACCTACAAGGCGCCACCAAAAGTATTTTGTTTTTGGTAAAACAGTAACAGAGTTACATAGTTGTCATAAGAAATTAATTTGATTACAATAGCTATTATAATATTTTTGTGTGGAATGATAAGCGGAAATTGCATTTATAAATTTGAATACAAAAAGAGACTCTTCTTTGAAATGTCAAACTATTCTTAAAGTTCCCATCTCATTTTTTGTCCGTCTTAACTTTAGTAATATTCTAATGTATATTTTGTCTTTATTTTGTTTTTATAGGATTCTATGTAAAATAAACAATTCACGAGTTTAACAGTTTAAAATTAATGGCTAGAACTCCGTGAGAACTCCGTGAGAACTCCGTGAGAAGTTAAAAGAATAATATTCAAAATTCTATTTTAATCACTTATAATGATTAAAATCATTTAAACCTTTCAACGACACTTACTAAAATAATAGTTAATTCAAATTAAATATAAATATTGAATTGTAATAAATCACCTTATATCTATACAATTTTTTTTTATTTTTCAGCTATTATTAAAAGTCTATATATTATTAATAATATTAATTTAAACGAATCTGTACAACATATGCAATATTGCAAGTTCACAAACATTAAATCGTCACCCTGTATTGTAAAACGTGTGTTTTACCTTTAAAAAATATTGAACATAATATTATAGACATTAAAATGCACTTGACTTTGTTGAAAGTAGCTTTTTTATATCATATTATATTTTTAAACGCTTGAAGAAACATCTTTGTCGGTTTATCTCTATCGACTGCTTATTTTTCATTGAAGTTTTTGGTTTCAAGACTCTCATTTAAATGTTGTATTTAATTGTATTTAATTTTCTTTTAAGCTTAATACAAAACGCAAACGTATTTGCATTATATATATTTGTAATAACTAACTGATCCTACAGGACATTGGAAATTATAAATTAATATACATGTATAGATTTACACCTCTTTAAACTCCGTTAAATATAAATGCTGCACATATTTGTAATATAGTTATTTATATTTATATTAGTTATAAATTATAATATAACATGGAGATTTACAACTAGGTATATTAAATGATAGTTGTTAATATTTTATTTTCTGTAACTAACAATATTATAAATAAAAAATACATAGTGTTTAGTTCTTCGTGAGTCTACTGTACTCAGTATTAATTATGTGTTGAAAAAAAAATGTAGCATATATATCATGACACTTAAATCTTGCTAAATTTACTAACAATTGTTTTATGAATATCAATGAAAATTATAAATGTATTATGTCTGTCGTCATTCGTTTTAGATATGTAATTTTATATAGTTTTATGTTTATTAATTATAGTTGATTCTGCACGACGTTTCATTTTATAGATATAAATTTCAATAGATTTAAACCTTATAAAGCTCCGTTAAATATAAGCTATAAACATTTTTTAACACTTTAATTTAGGTGGCTTCGATAAAATATGAGATATAGGCATAGAATTATATCTGGTTATATTAGCTATTTCTTTATCTGTAATCGATACCAAAATAAAGCATTGGCTTTACAAACACAATCAATACACAATCATTGCCTTTTTAATATTAAGTGAGATACAGCTGAATACTATTTATTTTAACTATACTATAATGGTTAGGTTAGGACACATGGCATGTGTATTGCTAAAATTCCCAGGTGGTCACATCGTTAGGAAAATATCAACGAAGTCATACGCTTAACACCAACGCCATCATGCAATTGGTACGTCCGCTACGCTAGGTCACGCCCCATTGTCTTTTATTAATGTAAATATCATACATAATATATGTACCTACCTATATTTTAATTATCTTATTTTCTTTTATGCATTTAATACATGATTATGTTTATTAATCGAATAATGGCATACTGGTTGATGCAGATTTACTAATAATAAATAACTTACCGATAAGGGATACGTATAGGCAACTATAGCAACTGGTAACTGGATCGCAACATTAAGTTGTATTACGATGTAAATATCAAAGTGACTAAAGTGTTGTGAATTCCCCACAAATCACAATATATAAAGTTAAATTGCACACACGCCGTTGATATTTTTTACAGAGTTAACAATTCTGCACTCCCAACTCATGTGACCGATTGCCGTTTCCAATGCCGATTTATTACAGTTGCTAATAGTGACGCGTGAGTGTAAAATTTACGAAAACAGCAATTCAATTAACACGGTATTATTACAGCTGAACAAACTCTAAATTGGATCTACACTCTACCACCACTCCGTGCACCACTGTTCGGTGGTGCGGCCAGGAATTGTGGTTTCAACATATTCAATGGAACCAATGCACAAATTATGAGTAATGCAACCGTCTGGATTGTAACCGTCGCGGAAAATAGTATCCGAGATAATTTAATATCTACAATATGCACGCACAGTGTTATGGGTCATCGTGACCTACGTTTAATTCATGCGTGTATATTATAGTGTGTAGTCGGCACAGCGCGATTTTCAACACTTTTTCACTGTATGTATGAATATCTTTTGGAAATCGTCCAACAAGTTAGTTAATTATTTGATTCGTATTTGTACTTGTTGTCAAATAGATTTTGACAGCGTATAATTTTTATCATAAAAAGTAGACATTTTTTTATATAATAACACATATATATCCCTACATTACAATATGCTCAGCTAGTCATCATTCCCACTGTGATTCTACAGAATGGCACGATACAAATTATTTAAATTATTTATTATATCATATAAATTATAGATAATTGAATCATATAAACACTTTAATAAATGAGGATATATTGGTTTTATATGTTTATCAAGTATCAACATGTTTTAGAACAAATCTGTTGTAAATATTTTTAAATTATAATTACGATTTAAAACAGAAACTAAAACAGAAATATAATATCTTTAAATACAATTTCTTGATACAAATTTGGTGCCTATATTTTTAATTATATTATCATTATAATTATAATTAGCTTCATTCAGGATTAGCACACACTCTGGAACATTTATGGTAATTTTGGAAAATATATTCTTGAACAATTTTAAAAGGTAATAAAAACGTGATTGTTCCTGGTAACTGGGAATGCAAAAAAGTTGATTTAGTTTTCTTTATAAATCACAAATTGTATGTCTTTGATACATTTTATTTATTGAAATTTCGGTGGCATTTATTATTAATATTTAAGTTATAAGTATGTTTTAATTTATAATTATTTATAACTTTATAATTATTATTACTTATTTGCAACAGAAGTTATTCTAGTTTTAGTAACATAAAAGTACTACAGTTACTCAGCCAACTATCCAAAAATTTAAATTATTATTTTTATTATTATTATAATTATTATTGAACTACTTTAAACGTATAATTTAAACTCGTGGACATGAATATTTTTTATTATATTTAATCCTTGTTTGTTTTTATGTATTATTTTTTTTATACCCAAACAAAATGTAAAGTATTAGCATCAGTATTTTGTTTTCTCATTATATATAAATATACTGTGTATTATAAACCATACAGTGTTTCAGTTTATGTACTATATACTCGTAGGTAATAGGTATTTAAAAAATATTATTATGATTAATAGTAATATATTAAAATATATGTATTTATACCACTCGATCATGTTTTTTATTTTGTGATCCTTATACGATACATATCAACTGTCGAAATACATTTTTGAGATAATTTAAGTAACTATAAAAAAGATAAGTTTTTTTGTATTTTAATTACATTTATTGTTATATTCCATCTCTTAGGAAATACCTATGCTATAAAAATTACTTTTTATTTATTTTTCTCCGTCAAATATGCATCATATTTCTTGTTATCTTAGTAGTATTGTTCTATGCAAACAATAATAACAATAACCACTATTGACTGTTATAATTACAAGGTTTTTAAACACATAATAATATTATATTAAAAAGATGACATAATATAGATATTATAATAAAGCATGTTTAAAAAAATTGTTTATTTGATTTTATATTATATATTAAATGTATTTAGTTAACTAGGTCACCTTAGCAATACAACGAAATATTTGCAAAAACAATATCGTAATACAATAAATTTATCGAATATTAAATTCAATAAATTATCGTACAACACATTTGCAGCTGAGAAACTATATCCAATCACCACCAAACGTGATTGTCATGGTTATTAGTTTATCGGTTGCATGTAACTTTATAAAATTTACACACCATATTGTTTTCGATTACATGGGTTAATTTAAATTCAGGGGAGACACACATTACACACATTATAATAATATTTTATATAATTATATTTTGTATACACCTGTGTGAGTGTGGTGAACACTATAAAGTATATAGTCGAATCTACTCTACGTATAAAACATTTTCCAGTGCTTAACTTCAAGTAGTTTTGTCCGCGTGGAACTCGTAAAAACGTAGAACCAGCCGAGTTAGAAATAATAAACAATAAAATACAATTTTCTTTAGTTTACACGCACATACAAACTGAATAACGCACACTCTTCTACGACTGCTACCATATACTGCTAGTGCTATTACTGTCTATTAATACAACTATAATACTATACAGGCGTTTTAGTGCCATAAACTCATATACACAACGAACAATATATCGTCATATTGACCAAGAATTTTTTCATAAGATGATTCCACTAGTGTGATACAATGTATTAATTTGATAAAATATTAACTGCTAACAAAAAATTATAAATATTTAAAACCTCCGTAAATACTTATTTAACGTTGTATGTAAAAGCAATAAAACTTATGAATCCGTACTGAGTGTTATTATTCATTGTTCTGGTGACTTTTAATGTAAACCCACAGTTTAAAATTTAGTTTGCTGAAACCACGCTACGGTATATTACTGTAATGTCTACCGTGTTGAAAACAATATGTGTAATTCGTTTGCCAGCGACTTCGACAGGCAATCTCGTTACATCGAGTGGTTTTATTTTGAACAGTAACCCGGCTCTGATATAAGTAAATCATATATACGTGCAAAAATTATTTTATTACAATCATAATAACATGAACTTTCCGTAGCAATTATTGACAATTTCAAAATATGTGGACTATAAATGGTCAAATGCTAGTTTAACTGATCTTATTTCTAAGTTCGTTACACATAAAAATATTTTGAAGGTATTTATTATATGATAAAATATATATTATGTTATATACACATATTTTGTTTTTGACAAAAACGTTTTTAGTATAACTGTAATGAACGGTGATCAGTAAAACGCTTCGCCAAAAATAACTATCTGACTTTCATTAGTTATTTAGTCATAAAAGTTATGGGTAGTACTAATTTTTAATAGGTGTTATATTATCAGTTAAATCTAGTGTTAAACAACCAAAGTGCTGTTAATTCCTATAACAATACAAAGAATATTGTTGTTCTTCATAAAATATTATGAAGTTAAAATTAATATTGCTTTGTCACACGTCATTCTTGTTAAGTAAAGTACATGAAACATCTTCAAATGTGTGGCCTCAGATTTATCAAATTTGAAACATTCTGTGTGCAAGCAGTAATCATAATAAATTAAAATCAACTTAGTTGTTTGATTTGAAGAGCTTTAAGGACAAAAAAAAATTATTGCATAGGAAATCGTGAACAAAAAAAAAAAAAAAAACGTTTTTATTAACCAAAATAAATAACTATTTGAAATATGGATTTCCACCAGCTAATAAGCATGTAAAAAAATGCGTATAATCTTAATTATATTCAGACTACTCGATTTTACAGTAAAATATTATTATAGTTTTATAGTTTAATCCAAAAATGTAACGGATAAATATATCATTTTTTTTTTTTTTTTTAATAGTCTAATATACAAGTACGACCATCTGTATAGCATTATAGCTTTTCATTAGGTTTTCATTCAATTTATATTTAAAATAAGCATCTCAGGACTTTAAGATGATTAAAATATTGTACTACATTCGTTTGGGATACGTCTTCTTCATTGAGGCTTTTACAGTATTTTTGTGATTATCACCAGTTGCCATTATCATTTTATGTACTTATTATAAAATTTTCAGCTATCTTGATTATTTTAGATTTAAACCTTAGGATCGCCGTAAAATAAATTATTTCGATAGGAGCTTTACCAAATCTTCGATAAATGTTTTATAAATTATTTTTAACCAGCATCAGTTTGAGAAAATTGTCTTATCCGAAAAAAATATAAAACAAATCAATATTATCGTTAAATCAACACATATCTCAATTTATTTTTAAATCATACATATTTTAGTAATAGTAGTTGTTATATAATATATTTAGTATAATTATTATTGTTTACAAGTTGTATGACGTCTATGAGATATGAGATTTGAAACTGCTTAATTTAATTCTTATTAAAAATTAAAACACTTATATCTAATATTATACATTAAATTGAAGTTATGCAATAAATTATAGTACTCAACATACTAATATTTGTATACTTGCTGTACAATAAATTGTCCATCGATACTTATACCAACGGATATTTGATGATGTACATTTGATCAATATAACAGGAGTCCTTAAATAAATTAGAACATTTGTAAAAATTAGAAAATTGAATGTATTGTAATAAAATAAAATAAAAATTGGGTAAGTGAGTACCGCTCTGCTGTACATTAGGTGCCATTTGGATCATTATTAAATATTATAGGAGTGTTAAATTTGAATCCAATGATAGGTATCATTGTATACGAAAAACGATTCTGAATGGAAATGATTTGTCAGCCTAGAATATAATTTCGAATGGTTGGTGAAAAAGGTGGTTTATGTTTTAATGGCCTGAATATACCAAAGTTTAAGTCCTTTTATAATTATTATAAGCTTAACTTTTGGAAAATATTTTGAACATTTAACCATGTAAATAAAATTACAATATAAATAATTGGTAAAATTTTCAAGAATCTATGACTTATACTTTTTGAAAAATAACAAATACCTATTTAAAATCGTTTGAGGATAAATCGTTATCGTTGCGCTATTTCGTAAAAATTTAAAATTCAAAGGCACTTAAATTTTTTCCTATAAAGATGCTTCGAGTTTTCTTTAAAGCTACTTGAAGGATAACTTATGGAAAACATAGTGTTAGTCTAATAATATTTTTATCCTTAGTTATTAACACAAACAATTTTATGATTTTTCAATTACAAAATTACTTGAAATTTTCACGTTTTTGGCAGATTTCCTAAAAATTTGAACTATAAACACTTTTAAAAAAAACTTGTGACTAACGATTTTTGATTTTTTTTAACTACAATAAAAACAACTCATGATGAACCTTCTATTACATTTTCAAGTTTTTTTAGCCATCCAACATTTTTTTGTCGACACTTCAAAAAAAAAATTTTCAGAAAGATCAAAAATTTCAGTGGTCAATAAATAACTCCAAAAAGTCAAAATGTTTTGAAAATTTGACTGTATATAGATAACACTAATACAAACATTAGGTGAAAAATTCAAGAATTTACAATGATGATTAGTTGTTAAATTACAACCATATAAAAAAATCAATTTTTTTGAAAACTGTTGGAAAATGTTTATTTTTGACTTATATAATGCACCAAAGATATTCATTTTTCCATCGGAAACCACCCCCGAAGTTTGAAATTGAAGCATTATTAATTCCACTAGTTATGCTGTACACAAACACAAAAATAAAAAGCATACATCATTGTAAAATCAATACATTCATCACTTCGTTCAGAATCTAATTTTTTTATTTTTATTACAGTATTATATTATGTATACTGTGTAGGTAAAACTAAAAAATGAGTAAAGTATAAAAACACATTTAAATTAAACTCACATAGTTAAGTATATATTCCAATTAAATTAGTAATATTTCTCACAAAACCTACTAAAATTATTATTTTTTTTATGTTATTATCTTGATCCTTGAATAGGTATGTATCTACCTAAATAAAAAGTGATTTTTGACTAAAAATGTTCATCTGAGTCTAAGTTATAATTCGTATTTAATGGCATATCCATGCATAGACATAATATTTTATAAACTTGTGGATATCAGGCATTATCATAAAGCCCTATCATATTATACGTTTGAAGGGTAGAGTAGTGGAAATAAAAAGTCACAACAAAATACTCGGGATTTTATTTTAATACACATTATTATGAGTTCTGGAAAATAATAAAATTAAATTAAAACATCAAATACAATAATGTGTAACACAAAATAATAATAATGATAAATAATATTATTGAAATAACTATTGTATACAACAGTTTTTCGTCTTCGTTTCATTGGTGCGGATTGATGGTGTTGGGGTAATCCAGATGGCGGGCATAAACGTCGAGCGCCGCGGTAGATCGAGGCCCGACTTACTTGAACGTTGTTGTCGGTAGTTCGTCTCCGAACACGTGCGCGGACGGTTCTTCTCCCCGTCGGGCCACCTAGTTGTATACGCGCACCGCGCTGTTTTATTTTCACTGACGCAAATGAGTTTTCCCGCGACCATGCCGAGCGGTTTTCCGGCGGTCGCCACCGTCATTTTAACCGTCTTCATGGTTGTACTTCAGCTAAAGACCGTCGTAGGTGAGTGCTGCACACATTTGGTTTTTTTTTTTTTTTTGTTATGCATATTTGAAATTTTTTCTTTCACGCGATGATATAGCTATTGGAAGTTGTCCAAAAATTACATCGTCGTTGGATAGTAAAAAAGGAAGGGATAAACTATGTTTTTTTTTTTGTCCAACTCGAATACTGCAAAATGTAAAACTGATTTTTTACGTTGTCAACTGTATTTTTTGTCCTTAAAAGTATGCTTAAAAATCCTATTTGAATTAATCCTGATGAAAATATAAAAATGCACTTTTACATATGAAATGCATGAATTTAATTTTAAATGTACTTTTCAACAACAAAAATAATGCTTTTTGCAATTTATAAAAAAAACTTACAGCATTTTTTATAAATCTTTGACAAATTCAAATTACTATATCTATACCAAAGCAATTTTTGAATATGATACAACATAATAATACATAAATGATAATAATAAATATAACTCTTTATCTATTTTAAAAACTTTTTTGTTAAAATAAAACGTCCGTATTATAAATTAGGTACTAAAATACGTGATATTGTTATTTAGTTACAGTATTTTAATTGAAAACTGTAATTTTTAATGTCTACAAATACCTGGAAACGAATATACACTTCGGATTTTAAGTGTATATTTTTATATGGAATAAATTAAAATGAATGAAATTTACCTTTCTCAGTTGTATTCAATACCTATCAAATTAAAAGCCAATAAATTGGTTACTAGTGCGTAGTCCAAGGTATTAATTAAATAGTAGTTACATTTTTTAATTAATATCTATACAAAATACCTATTGTGTCTTTTATTCTTCGTATTTTTAAGTGAATTTTATAGAGATTGTCGATTTTATGAAAACAGAATAAAAAAACATGATTAAAACCTGAAAATGTATATTTGTATTAATTACTCGGTTTAGATACTGTTTTAGTTAAATTGAGTTATTTTAATTTCCTGGAAATTAGTTGCGTGCATTTTCAAATACAGTGCCGTAAATTATTCATTCGTTTCGTGTTTGTATAAATTCTAAAATATTCATCTTTATCTTAGAATTTGTAATCCAACAATCACTTTTTTTATACATCTGAAACTTAATATTTATACTAATTAAATAATGTATAATAATGAATAGCATAGGTTTTCTGTCGGATGTGTTTTCTCTCATCTGCTGATCATTTAATTTGTTTACACAATGAATAATTGATAGTATAACAACTACAAATAACTTTAAAGAAAATATAGTTATTAATTATTATTATAATTCCAATCATGATATAGCATAATATTTTTTACATTTTATAATACTTACTATAGATTTATAGACCTATATAATATGTATATTGTATACATCAATTAACATTTTCAAGAGTTGTGAAAAACAATTTTTTTTTATTCCAAACTAAATTATCAATAAACGTAATAAAGTTATACTATATTATATGAATATAATGTTTGTTTTTCGACAGCAGTGATCATTTAATATATAATACTTTATGATTTTTATCTCATATAATTGTTTTTTATATATATTTTGCATTTTTTCGGTGTAATTTAAATTTAACATATTACAAGTTGAATAGAATATTTCTAAAGTGTTTTTATAAGCAAAATATATTAAGTGTTTCTAATCTAATTATGCAAAAAAAGGATATAATTATTATTAAGAAATATTTATTATTAGTTGATAAATCAAAATCCAACACTGTAGTGATTAATCACTTTGCAAAAATTATATTATTACTATATTTGTTTATTTATTTTAACTCAAATTTAATTAAATATGATTTTAGATAATAATTTTAACGGTATATATTAGTTTTAAACATACTTTAATTGATAAAAGATCTTTAAATTTTAAATTTAATTTACTACATTATATTATAAGAAACTAAATAATTAAAATATGAATAGTAAAATTCGTTATTTCAATAGAATTTTAAATAACTTGTCGGCGTTTTCTTTCAGCAAACACCTTTACAATCTGCAGGTGGTCCAGAACCCATCAATAGATACAAATACGAATACGTTTTTGTTTATAATAATACTTTATCTTATATTTCAATATGTTTATTGTAGTAGTCAGTCCCGTAACCGCGTGTTAAGTTGATGTTTGTCAGAGGTTTGGTAGTTTACATTAGGTTTACCGCAGCACTTTAAACTTAATTCAGTATTATTGCTGCTTTCTAAAGTCTATTTATAAACACTATAGTAGTGTGCACTGGCTTAGAACATGTTTGAATATGCCAGTAACATTAGATTACAGTTTAGTCCATTATTATATTATTTTTTTTTTTTGTATCGAAATAAGATCGACAGCCATATACTAAATAATGTTAATAAGTTAATAAAAAATACAAATATAATTATACGTTTTTATACTGTTTTTAATCATTTTAATACAATGGTGATATTTTTATATTAATACTAAGACCACCAATTTCTAAAGTACCTTTTATTATTTTCATCATTTGGATAATTCAAAGTATTACTCCAATTTTATTACAAAATAACAAATATATAATAAAGTATAAAAAATACAATTATTGAATATTTATTGTCATAAAAAATGTTTAAAGACATGGTTTGTCGTCTTGGTATGAATGCCAAAATATTTTGGTTACTAATTTTAACGAAAACAACAAAATTAATTTATTAAAATAATGTTTGTTTAAATAAAAATATGATTATACATAATATTTTAATTATTTAAAGTTAAAAGAAGACTAAGAATTTGCATTTACTTCTTAAACAAAAATACATTAAAATAATGACTTTATTGAATTTAATCATTTTATGAATTTTGTTGATCATCGTTAAATGTATTTTAAACAATCTATACCTACTATTTAAAAAATATAGGAATTTAATCTAAAACTTATGTTTGAAATCTGTTTTTTCACATTAAACCATAGTAAATAAATGTACGTTTATTATTAAATAGTTTGGAATTTATCTCTAACATATGCTGTTAAAATAAATTAAACAGTTATCAGTTTTAAATAATCAATTAATTAGGCTAAAAATAGTCGTAGAAGTGGAATATGGGTGTGTGTGTTTGTGTGTGTGTACATTTTGAATATTAATGGTCAAAGTGATGATTTTGACGTAATCAGCGTAAATAATGAATAAAGCATTTTGAAATGCTAATACATCGATAATAATTACAATCACTGTGTTGTGCTCATCACTGTGTTTTCAATTGAACATTTAAAACAACAATATCATTTTATTTGCGCCTAGTAGTTGTGTGTATATTTACAGCCCTAACGCACATAGAACAACAAAATAATCAGCTGTTCATTCTGCGGCAACATGTTTACGAACGCGCATATCAATAAAACGTCGCGATGATTACCGAAATAACTCACATAAACCGATCTCCCTCCCTCCGCCGTTATCCCACGAGTACTCTTTTTTACACACGATTTGACGATAATATTGAACGACTGTGCATCGGAAAATTTTGTGGCACACGATTATCCGTTAAAAACGGCAACGTATCAAAATTAAAATGATGGGTCTATTTTCCACGTGACCACTGAGGTTAAAAATAACGTTGTATAATTACCATCTCGGTAGAGTAATTTTGGCCTCCGTCATAGAATGACTAAAGACACGGTCAATCGTCGCTGGTTGATGTTTTTAAACACTTTAACGAATACGAGGGGATAGTGGGTATGTAAATATTTTGAGATAAAATCAAAACGTGTTTTTAAAATATCGAATTCGGCGAGATAAATATTTATGATAAATACACTCGAATTCTCAAATTCGTAGAACAGTATATTTGGATTTTTTGAGACACATACTATGATATAGTAATATTCCTATTATATAACACATATATTTTATATATTAATAGTAAATACACTGTTATATTGTTATGCATTTTTAAGAATGATGGGTAATAACTAATAGTTGACAAAAGTGAATAAATATTTAAATGTGGTCCCGAAAATATGTACTCAGTTTTGAGTTACATAGAACTTTCTAAATTTTCATCATTTCAAGTTACTATATTTATTATATTTTGTGTATTTAATAAAAAACCAAACAAGATGCAATTTTAATATATAATATCTAAGTACCTATAAAATATATATTTTATTACTATAACAAATTTAATTTCTTGAGAAATTGGGAAAAAATAATATTGCTTGAAAAGGTAAATTTATTTCATAATGATGCCAATACATAAATAACATAATACAAAAATATAATCAATCAATTATATTTTTATATGAAATTATTTAATCTTATCTGTCATATAAAAAAGTTTACGTTTAAAATATTATTCAAATAACAGAATTCTTAGCACACCACGAGCATTCTGACCATGCCTGTGCTTAATTATACTTATTTCCTTTCTAAGTACTTCATTTGATCAGTAATATCATTTGTTTTTAACAAGCATTTTCTAGGTTCAAAATTGAAACTTGAACCAAAATTCTGGTATACATGAAAGCTCTGTGAGCATAATAGTATAAATTGTATTTGACTATAATTAAATACTATTAAGATACACAGTGAAGGTGCCGGTTAGCCTGCAGTATCTAGTCTGGTTGTCTGGATAAAGTCATATTACACGATGAGATTATTGTCTAATCAGTCAACTTTTAATCAGAATATTCCAAACGTTTCACCAATATCTAAACACAAAATCTATATATTTTTTTTAATATTGTCAAATCAAAACTTATATTAAGTACTTAAATATTTTTTGTAAAAATCAATTTATAATTTTATTTTACATAAAAGAGTTGTAAAAATATAAAAATTAAAAAGTAACTAAAATCTTTATAAATGCGACTGCATATTATTTTCAATACAGACTATATACTTTCTCATCAAAGTTTTAAATTTCTATCAATGATACTATGCACTAATATTAATAAAACCATATAACCATATTATGGTTATATCCCACTTTAGTGACTGACTAAATTTAGGAAGTTAGAAAAATCTACCAAACTGCTGACTCATAATGTTATCTTCATAATATATAAAAAAAAATACATATTTTTTATACAAAAATGAACAAATTTATAACAACTCATTTCCGGATAAAAGCTTCTAGTAAAAAAAAAAATAATAAATAAAAATTATGAAATATTAAATACTGTTTTCTAGCCTGGCTTGTTTTTTTATCAATTTGAAATCTTTATTATGTATGCAAATCTGGTAGGATTTGATTACAAACACCAAGAAAATATTTTAACGGCATATACAAATTTTTTCAATATTATTATTCTGAGCCTTTCATCTGAGACGAAAAAAAAAACAATATTGAAAAAAAAAACTAAATTTAAGGGAAATAGTTGAATTATAAGAGATATAAGGTACTATATTTTATTCTATTATTTTCTTAAAATTATTATATGATTTATTAATAACCATACATTAGGTTCCTTAAATGTATTTTTTAAATTACTTTTTTGTAAAAGAAAAACGATTTATTTCATTATTACTTAATTGTGTTATTGATTCGTATTATATAAGTACATAATATTATGAATATAATTAGTTTCAATAATTCAACAAATATATCTTTTTATCCTTTTTTTTTCACTTAAATACAGTCATATACGCTTTGACTATATTTCAATGTTTTGTTAAAAAAAAAAAATATATATATATATATATATATAAGCACCTTTATCGAAATCTTATTTATATAAATGTGTATGAAAAATATAGTTTTATACTGGTTACGATTATGTATTATTTTACATCTATTATGGTCAATAGGCTAAATTTTACACTTATGTTTGAATTGAAAAAACCATCATTAAAATATATTGTGTTATGTTATGGGATAGTTTTTATTGATTTAAAAGTAGATCTGCATATTATAATTTAGATGAAAAAATTGTCATTCATATTGAGTTATATATCATTAATGATGATTTGAATATTATTATTCTATCCAACATTATTTCATTACATAGTTGAGATTTTATTCATTATTCGTAGTCACAAAAGAAATAAATTTAATTTAAATATACTCTACTCAAAAAAAATATGGAATTTATTTTGTTCATTAATAAAAATAATTAACTTACTGAAAACATTTTTAATAAAGTTGTATTTTCACTGAAATTGATATAATAATGATATTGTGATAAAATATAAGTTTTAAATTCTTATCTTATCATTCATAATTTTACAAATCATTGTTTAAACCAATTATAAGATTAGGTTTAATTCTATACAATTTTATTTAACGCTAAATCAAAACAAAGCTTATGTATGTGAAACATTTTCTAGAACAAACGTTTAAAGCTTCCCCAAGTATATGTCATAATAAAATATAAATAATCGAAAACTAAAGGGTCTTTTGTTGGGTGGGTGGTTTCAATGAGATTTCTGGAACTTTAATTTCCATTTAAAAAATAATGTATACTCATACACGTTAACGTTGAACAAAAAAGGCTTAAAGTAATAAATTATCGTCGTATGTATTTTTTTTCGCTCAAGGAGTTTTTTCTCGCTTCTTTGTCCAGTGTAGGTACTGTTCTATACCAAAACTCTTCGAGGGGTAACCTTTCTCTCAATATATAAATATATATTATTCATGGGGTTGGTGCAGCTTTTGTTATCAAGCAAAATACCTGATGGTTTCGATAATTTTTTTTTCTTCTATCGGTAAAAATTATCCATCATAATATGACCTGATAAATTTTTTTCCAAATGTTTGATGACCTTTATTTTTCTTTTCGTATAATTTATATACCTGTGGAAGACGACTTTGAATTTACCATTATTGTATCTAGAAATAAAATATTTGTGCAAAATCATAAGGAAAATCTAAAAAACACTGAAAAAACAACTACATCGCAATAATTTTGTTCGATCGGAGGCCGTTCAATCTTTTATTTTTTACAAGATTTATATGTTTCATGACACTACGTTGTTACGAGTTATTGTTTGGAATTTGAAATCGTTATAATAACCAACTTTTACGATTAAACTCGAAAATCTGTTATTTTCTGTTAGCAAAATGCGTTTTATTTTATTTTTCTCTTTTAACCTTGTACCCTAAATACGAATTACTAACCTCTACAAACTGCGCAAATGTATGTTGTTTCTTTAAATAACCATATATTTATATAGGATAATGGCTTGCTACTCGACTCTAATTTAGGCTTTGAATAATTTACCTATTATTTTACGTTAACGACATATTATGTGTGTTTTATAGAATTATCTGATCAAAGAAAAATATTTATTTCATGAAAAGTAATAGTTTTTACTATACCTGGAGACATATTTTCAAAATATTCTCCTAATATTTATGAGTATGATAAATTAATAAAATAATGCCGGGATTTAGTAAATTTTAAAACAATTTATATTATATGCACTTATACATGAGCCTTTCTGTACGCTTGACTAACATTTATTAAAATCGATAAAAAATAAATAAATTATGATGAAAATGATCAGAAAAGTTGTATTGCTTGCCACCTGCATAGTAGATATGTAGGTAATATTTTTAATTAATAAAATTACTACACTGGAAACTCTCGTGTACATAACGAATAACACTACACACAATATATATATATATAAATTATATTGCTTCTGTATGTAATGTATGTGCATTATTGGATATATGGGTCAAATTAATATTATGTTTTGAATAAGTTATATTTATATTGGTGTACGAGAGGTATTTCGATCGAAAAAAGTATGCCCGGTTGTCATGCCACAAATAACAGAAAAAATGAAATATATCACCCGGGTTTTTAACGCACAAATAATTAAATTAGATTAATTAAACGTCTACGCAGGAATTTTGAAAATCAGCGTATACAGTTTAGGTTTGATAAAAATAATAATGTTGTTGAAATAGTTTTCGTGCAAAAATAAACCAGCATAGTAATACTTAAAATATTTTTGAATAATATTTATATATCTATATAATAGCTACGGGTATCCCCATACATCGCGTGAAATCATCATCAAAAATGGACAACTATCCTTGTTGTATATATATTCATATATAAATACACACATTTTACACATTCACACGCGTGAGTATTGCTTAAAACGATCATTTTTTTTTCACGCACAATAGCAAATCCCCTGAAAGTATTTCTCATAGACGCATAAATTTTGTCGACGGTTATTACCGAGGCAGCCGTGCGGGGTGTCAAAATGGGATAGGCAAAAATTGGTAGCCCGATCGACCGACTGGCTACAGCGTTTGTATTACAACAATATACATAGTTAATATATTTTTTTCTCGTTTCACGATTTGTTTTCAGGGATGGGGAACATTCCAAAAAGTACTAAACCGCAAACGTTGATATAATATATAAATACATTATATAAAATATCACGTTATTTATCTCTTTGTATCTATTCTCTCAACCGTTCAGTATTTTGAGAACGAACTACACGATCACACAAATAATATGTTCAAACATTATTATATTCCCATTTCCCAGCTATGATTAAAGAGTTAAGTGCCGATCTAGTGACTGGTACTTGATGAATATTAGTCCCTGGTGAATAATTTCCATGACATAGGTACTGTACTTGTATACAAATATTATACAATATGTACGAACAATATGTGAGGTTATCTGCGACTTGTGTGTTTTCTAGATATTTTCAATAAATATGTCATTAGGAATAAATGTTAAAAACTGAATGCTCACACATTCACACGGCGTTTTGAGTAGGCAATTTAACTACACCATTATTGTAAATTTGTTTTGCCCACATAATACTCATAATAGTATTATCTTTATAATATTAAAATGTTAATTGTGGTATTTCGCTAGAATAGTTCAAAAATAGTATAATTTAATACATCTTAATGAATTAAGCTATTTCATCATAACAATTTTTACACGCATTATTTTATTTATAAATAATTCCATTTTTTGTTTAACCAAGTATACACAATAACTTTTAAACTAAAAATAAAAATAAAAATAGAAAAATTTTGAAATATTATGAAACTTAATATTATTAAGTACTTAATATTTAAAACTATTATAAATAAACAATGCAATGTTGACTATTATATTAATTTAATATTTTTAATTCTCTTAACTTAACCATTCAAGTTAATTCAATTTTAAAATCGATTATTAATACACATTACACAATACACACACACATATATATATATATACCACTATCATTGAAAACTGATAAACTTAAATAAACATTAAATTATCATTATCAGGCAGCTAATAAACATTTTGGATAAAAAGTAATGTAGTAAAATATAATATAAGGTTATAAAAAATATATAACTATATATAGGTACACACATTCATGAAGGTATGCATGTATAACCACTGATGTTGAACGGTTGGTAGGTAGGATGAGGTGTAGGTTGCACACGTTAAACTTTATCAATTCTACGTGTATTCTTCGTGTACAATATGTATTATTTCCTCCATGTGTACTGTCTTCGTCATAGAAAACGCAGTAAAAATAAACAAAAGATGGAGAAAACCGATAAATTCTTACTCTTAATCAAATTATATAACTTGGTACTTGGAAAAACGCATATCAAATTAAATTTTAGTATAAAGTAAATTTTGGCGGGAAAATATTTCACGGTAAACCAATGTTCTTTTCACAGAACTAAACAAACATCAGACAACCGATTTTGGAAAAAATAATATGGAACGACGCGTTAAATTAACTGTACACCGATTAAATATACTGCTTTTGACTTTGGAGCAGCTATTTTTAAAACAATTTTTTTTTTTTTCAAGATGTTAAATGTAGATTAAGTAATTTGAAGGCAGTTTAACTGTATTATATAAGCGCTAAGAATAATAAATTCATATTTTAATAAAATATTTATTTAGGAGTTAAAAACTCTTTTCATGATGAATAATTATAATTGTATAAACAGCAAATTATTATTATTACGTAAAGTACCTTTAAAGTGTCTCCCTGAGATAAGAAGACGTATGGTGAAAAATTTTAATGTGTAATGCCTATACATGTAAATAAATAACATTTTATTTCAGAATAAAACAAAATTATTTCAAATAAAACTGTTGATAATTACTTTACCCGTAAAATTACCTGTTTTTGTACTTGTGTGTTTTTAAATGGAACTATAATATAATATCTATAACACTATAGTTAAAAAAAAATATATATTTATTTCTGTGCACCAAATACAAATATGTATTAATAATAATGAAATCAAGCTTATCAATATAATACCCAGAATATGTATATACAAATGATTTACAACTGTATAGTACCTATTATGATAAATATGATACTTATTTTTTTGGCAACATTGTTCTTATTATAATGTTTGGAAAAGGTTACTGTAAAGTGTACACAACTATCTCAATACTGTCAAAACAATACAATTTAAATAAAAGAATAACTATTATTTTATATCGTTATCCATGTATATATCCACAACGTAAATATTATACATTAAATACATTTAACAAACATCGACAAACGTTATTATTATATTATGTTAACTATTTAAAATAATAAATGTAAATACTAGATATTAAATTGTACATCTTCCAATCTCTTCTCAGACTCATCATTCTCTAAATTACAGATTTAATATATTTTCCAATATTATGGGATATTATTAGTTTGTGTTACACTGTTGAATTAATTTTATACATAATAAATTTACACATAATCATAAATTTAGGTCTATTACCGTCTTGTTTATATTCCTATATTGACTAAAAATTAGAATGGTAAATATAACGCAACAGAAACCAAGTATATCTAAATTCTGCGTACAATCGTACTTTTCGTAATAATAAATTATTAATAATAAAAATAATAAACGTATTAGGTATAAGATGATAGTTTTGTATTTTTTAACAGTTTATAACGCTTATTTTACCTGTAACATCTAATGACAATGGTAATTTTAATTTAAAACATATACATATAAAAATAAATTGCAATAAGCTGTTGCATTTATACATAAACATTATTTTTCTATATTTCAAATTATGTCTGTAGTGTTAAACCACAATTTATTAATAAAAAAAATATAAATATAAACTACAGTAACTACAATAAAATGTCATACAATTCTATCAATTTTAAACAAAATCTACTCTTTACTATTTTAATTATGTTTTAAGTCCTAGTAAAGGTTGAGATTATATCACAAATAATCAAGTATTTTTTATTAATTATTTCATACATTTTTTTCAAGTATATAATTTTTTATTAAAAATTAAAAATCAAGTTGAGATATTGTTTAATATAATTTATAATTTATTAAATTCAAGTAACATTACGAATACGATTAATTATAATTATAAAAGTGCATTTTGTGGTCTAATATGAATAAATAGTTACTAAAAGGAAAGTTGTGTAAATTACCTAATTAAATTAGAAAATTATTTTTATAAGAACTCTACATATATTGTGTAAATCTGAAGTTATGAAATACACTGAAGTATTAACATAAATATTAACCTGTAAAAAAATCTTTTGAAGATTCAATTTCATATAAATGGAAAAACATTATAATTAATTTGTATTGAATTTTGTAAGTTATTCAACGTTTTCTAAATGGATGTTCAAAATATTGCCTTACAAATATCGATCATCCTAAAATTGTCGATATCTAGTGTTACCAATTAAGATTAATTATTGTCTTAAATTGTTACTATTCATGCTTAAAACATTTATAATATTTACTCAATGCATAGTATCTTATCATTCAAAACAATCAATATTAAAAAAAAAAAAATTTAAAACGAGAATGGGTTTGTTCGATTGTTGTATATTTTGTTGCTGAGAATATGACGACTATGGTAAGCTGGTTATAGCTGAGTTTTTCTCACAAGATATTTGAAAACCTTATTAAATAATTCGGTTATAAGATTAAATCAAATTCATATAGTTCTTGTGAAATGAAACTTATTAGTTATTATAACGTTATGGTAAAAATTCACTATATTCATTATATTCTACTTTCATTACTAATGGAAGTAAAATATTTTCAATTAACATTCTCAATAATTATAAAGAACACTTGATGTATAAATATTATATATATATATATGTGTGTGTGATATATATATAGAATTATAGAATATATATTTCCTTTTAAGCATAATATTTTTATTAATAAACGCATGTCAAAAACCCCATAAATAAAAATTAAAAGCACATCGATTTTATTTTATTTTATTGCTATTAACTTGTGTTATAAATAAAATATGTTTTTTTGTTTATTGGAATATTTACTTATTTCCTTTGATATGTATTTAATAATTCAAAAAATTCTTAAACTTGTAGCTTGAGAAATTTAAACAAGTTACTGGGAAGTTCCTGCTACGCTTAAACAGTAAGAATGTCTGTATTTCATTTTGGAATAAATGAAATTAATTTTAAGCTTTTATTAAAAAAAAAAATAAAAAATATTCTATAAAATTAACAACTGTACAGTTTGTTTATATATCGGAAAAATTCTTTGAAGTTTTTCATGACAATAATAATAACATATTGTAGTGAATTATAGATTCAATAAGTCAATAACTATTTTATAGGAAAAACGACCAAGTAAATGCCGTAAAAGAAAAATTTAAGAATTATTTTTAAAATACGTTTGCGCGTACACTCACCGTGATATTCACGACACTGTCGACAATGATAATAAATCGGATACGGTTCGGTCTTTTGAATCATCGTTTCCGTTGTATTTAATTCACGAGCGTAAATATAAAATAAAAAAATAAAATAGAAAAAAAGTAGTTGCCTTACAATAGGAAGTCATTATACGAACTTGGGGAAAAAAATAATAAAATATATCTTTCGTTTCCGAACGTTTTAGGAATTTCAATTTCCTCCATACATAGGAATTCGTTGTTTTTCCTTTTATTTTTCCATCGTATTATTTTACCAGTATTATTATTATTTATGAAACGGGTTGGAAAGGACGCGCGTGATGATGGTCGTTACCGAGGATAGGTAAGAAAACTTTATTCTCGTGATTTACCTCGAAAGTGGCATAGTCAAAGTCTTGGAAATGGCTTTTTTTCAGGTGGGAATACGCGTTTTGAACGACAGTCTCGCATTTAACGTTGGCGGTGATTGTCTGTAGATGGTGGGAGGAGTTAGATGATTGTGAGGTTCAAAGACATTGACGTGCAACAGAGAATGACTTAATTAGTTTGTTTGGTGCTAAAGAAGCAAAAGTAATTCGGAAATGGAATTAAATTGGAGCCACCGTGATTTTACAAAATATGCGACCTCGCAAAAATTCATTTACTTTTTTTTTTTTTTGTTTAATATGCTTGCAGTGTGTTTCACTGTGCCTAGTCTTCTCTGTATCTTATTATAAGCACACACATTCACACACAATGATAAATTCACAAAAGTGATGTAAAAGTGTAAAACGGCAGACTTACATGTGATGCACTTACAGTATATATAACATATATTAGCATGTTATTATACTAATAAATAGATACACGTGTACTGATTGAATGTGAAAGAATAATGATTGCTTTCGGGCTGTTGAAGACCAAATTTATAACTGACTGTCTTACTCTCAGTTTATTTTGTAAAGCTGAATTGTTGTTAGTTTTGAATTTGTGTACACATATTATAATAAAATTAAAATTAAAATCATATTCTGATAAAAAAAAAATAAATAAATAATAATATATTTTAGATCCTGAACGAAGTGATTACCTAATGTATTGATTTTACAATGATGTATGTTTTTTTTTTTTTGTGTCTGTGTACAGCATAACTTGTCTAAATAATGCTCCAATTTCAAACTTTTGGGGTGGTTTCCGATGTAAAAGTGAATATCCTTGGTGCATCTTAGAGGTCAAAAGTAAATATTTTCCCACAGTTTTCAAAAAAATTGAGAAAAACAATAAAAAAAAATGACGGAAAAACGGGAATTTTTACGCAAAATCAGTTTTCGACTAAATCGATTTTTTTATATGTTTGTAATTCAAAAACATTTTGACTTTTTTTGAGTTATTTATAGACCACTGAAATTTTCGATTTTAATGAGAATTTTTTTTGAAGTGTAGATAAAAAAGTTTTGGATGACCAAAAACATTTGGAAATTTAATACAAGGTTCCTTATGAGTTTTTCTTATTGTAGTAAAAAAAAAATTAAAAATTGTTAGTCACAGATTTTTTTTATAAGCGTTAATAGTTCAAATTTTTACGAAATCTATCGAAAACGTGAAAATTTGCATGTAATTTTTAAGTTGAAAAATCATAAAATTGCTTGTGTTAATAACTAAGGATTAAAAATACAATACTAAGTTTTCCATAAGTTTTCTTCAAAGCATCATTATAGGAAAAAATTTAAGCGCTTTTGAATTTTAAATTTTTACGAACCTAACGATAACGATTTATTCCAAACGATTTTAATTATTTGTTATTATTGACAAAAATTCGTCAAAATCGTGAATATTTGCAAATTATTTTGTAGGTATAATTCATAAAAATTGTTGTATAAGTAGCTAAAAGTTGAAAATTTAATACAAAATTTTCCATAAGTTTAGCTAATAATAATTATAAAATAACTTAAATTTTGGTATATTCAGGCCATTAAAACATAAACCACCTTTTTCACCAACCATTCGAAATTTTATTCTAGGCTGACAAATCATCTCCGTTCAGAATCGTTTTTCGTATACAATGATACCTATCATTGGATTCAAATTTAACACTCCTATATATATATAATAATGATTCATATGGCACCTAATGTACAGCAGAGTGGTACCCACTTGCCTGCTTTTAGTTGTTAAATTGAATATAAAATCAAATTAATATTGAACCAAAATAGTAATGTTTAATAATAACATTGTAGTTGACAATTAGTAATAATCAATAATGAATATAGAATAACTGTATCATCCAATTTTGTCGGAAAAAAAAGGTAATATTTTAGTTATATTATATTATATTTTGAACGTAATATATATTATACAAGTTGACCCAATATAAGTATTATTTAACCAATTCCAATAGTATAAACTGTATAGTGTAAACAACAAATACTATTATCAAAAATATTATCACAAACAAATAAGTGTTTCTATTATAATTTTTATTTTGTTGTAATAAAATAGGAAATAGGAAAGACTAGGTCGTATAATTATTGCTGAGGTAGTATTTAATAGTATTAATACAGTAAATGCGTTAATTATGCTATAAATGTAATACTAAGCAATACTTACTGACGGTATATTTAAAAAACTAATTGATTTATATTTCATATTTTAAAATTTTTTTGATAAGCGACAAAAAAAATACCCATGAACACCTATTATGAAGTTTATTGTCTCTTGAAGAAACGATTATGTATACATTTGTCGAAAGGAAAAATTATAATCTACTCGGATGTACGTGTATGTGTGGACAAATGCTCTGGATCGTAAAACGATTTTTTGTATATCTTCTATATCTATACTGAGCATTTTGAATCATCATTACTAAAAAAGACGTTGCACGCCGAAACACTCGATGTAAATATTAGCAATAAGTGCTACAAAGAAAAAAGACAACGATTTGTATATACACATTAACCTTATTGATAGTTACCAATAGATTTTTATTTATTTTGAGTTATTATAAAATATTACATATTTATTTAGTTGTATAACAGATTATTTTTGTTTATTCATCTAAACTCAACGATAGTACATAATATTAAATAATCGATCGTTTTAAAACAGATTTGACTATTTCAAAAAGAATATATAAAATAGAAATTTACTTTATCGGTATTAATGTGGGTAAAGTATTCAATTGTAAACGCCAATCTATATTTCGTTGTATATTTTAATGGGATAATTAGGTATGTAACTTTTATGATTTCGTAATAAATATTAAATTTGTTTGTTAAATAATTAGTTTTTATTCAATATTCAGTTTCAATTCTATTTGTTAGTATTTTCTGTAAGATGAAAAACCCACTTAATATACTACATAATATCCATTATAAAGACTGAAATGTTCAAAAAAATCTATGAAGATAATTTTTTTCTTAGAAAACATATTTAGAAATTTGATATATTTGAATTTTTTTTTTCTTTAAAGACGAACGAGTTTCAATTTAAATATTATAATAACTATAACAAAACTATATTGTTATTCGACTATGACGTGATTTTTTCCAATTATATTATATGTAGTCTTATTATTATAATTCTTGTTAACCATTAAAGATTTTGTTATCTTTTATAAGTTACAATTACCTAAAGTTAGTATTATATTTTACTCTGTTTTTTAAGAAAGATTCAATGTATTTTTAGGTTCCAGAAAAAGCAACGACATTTTTTTGGCTAAAATGGTATTTTATACGAAGTAGGTATATTATTTTTAAGATATAAGAAATTATAATATGTCATAAAAATGTCGTTATTTTTAACCTAATAGCTAAAAATAAAATGAAGAGACACTCGCTAGGAAATTAAAAAAATGTTACCTAGATTTTCACGCAAACCAAAGTATCTATGTATATATAAAAAAAAAATCGAATTTTTATGATTCTAATAATACTGATTTTTTATATTTTAAATTTAGAGCAGAACAATAAATACATGTAGTAATTTTACAACTACAGTTTGTTTTTTTTTTATTTTTTTACTAACTGACAAATTTTTTTTAATGAAAAGAAGGAAAAACTATGATAGGTATTTACAACTTTAACTTATTTTATGAACTTAACTATATTATGCAACACATTTTTTTTTACATTAATTTAAAAGTATTATATATTTATATACTCATATAATAGTCATATGTCATGAACCTATTCACACCGTTTTTTGGCAAGGCGTTATTGAGTATTGACTAAAAAATTAATAACAATCAAAAAGTATGGTGTAGGTATAAATTTTTATAATAATTTAGTAATATTAATAATATCGTAATAAATGCAATTTTTTACAAAAATTAAATTAATCTTTAATCTAGTTAAGTCTTGTTAGTAAAATCTATTATGTTACCTATACATAATTTATTAATATAAATTACTTTAATGGTAATATTGCTAAGAATTCACTTAACATATACAATACTATATAGCAAAGTAGTACTCATTATTATTAGTCTAACATTTTTTTCTGCATACATACATGTAAAAGTATAATATTAAATATATTATACATTCTAACATTATACAGATGTAAATATTGTAAAAATAATAAATATGACGTTATTTCAATTGGTTACATCTAAATTCCTTACATTATTTTTATGGATTAATGTAATATAAAGGGGAAGTAATGCTCATACATTACGCATTATAGTATTATACGGATATCATATAAAAAAAATTATTTTATATCATAAAATAAATGATGTATACCTATATTTCTTTTTTTAACTAAAAAAACACATTGGACTATATATACTATTTAGTAATTAGTAGTATTAATTTCAGTATGTAAAACCGAAATTAATTTAATAAAATTGGAACTAGATGTGAGTTTTTAATTGTGCAAACGTGATACTTATAGTGTAGCTAGAAAAAGAGAATAGTTAAACTTATCTTTATACCAAAAGGAAATACCATTGATTTTCAAATAGATGTAGCAAATCTACCCTTCCTGAGAACTTACATTGAACTGAATGAACTGAATAAGTATTATTCCTAGTTGTTCTGTGCTAATAGCTTGTATTTACAAGTTTAAAACACACATAGAAAAGTGATACTTTCTAGATCATAACTCATCCTAAAACAAAACTTTCGTTTAACACCTACAATTTTGACTTTCAATACCAACTAGTAATATAATTATAAAATATATCACTCCCATCGATAAATTGTACAATAAATAATGTAAAATAAAATATTTGACACTATTAATATAATAATATAATTTGAAACAAAATATAAACATAATATTAACATCGTCCTAGTTTTTTGTTGAGACCATTAAAAATATGTTCCCTTCATGGGATACGAGTTGTCAACGAGTTTTTTTCTAACAATGCGATAACAACACGATCTGAATTTCTGAATGACAAACAAAAATACATTTACATACTTTGAACTCATATCGAATGTACGCAATAGTAGACTAAATATACAGTAAATACATATTTATGTATACTGATGTATAATATATACAATATTTATTTAAATTGCATACGGTACTTTCGTAATTCAGGATTTATGCCCAAAGTTGGAACAGTGTTTTCTGAATACAATGGGAATCAAAGAGAATGCAAAAGGTTTTCACTTGTTTGGTTGCAATTGTAGAAGTTACCATGCACAGCCAACGGAGATGGAAGAAACCCTCCGGCCGTGTTTACCGAACAGGTGGCATATACATACAAGTTTTCTTAGAATATATATACGACAGAAAAAGTTTTCCATATGACTTTACATTACAGTAGTTTTTACTTAACCAATTGTCCAGAAAATATTATTATTATGATTATTTTATTTTTAGTGGTAAGGTTATTACAGGGGGTTTTATTACGTAGTATTTTTTTTTTCATTTATTTATGAAACGAATTCATCGGAAAAGTGAATTGGGGCTTGTGTTATTTTCAGTCAAAACATCATTACTGAAGACATTATTTCCAGATTATTTCATATATAATATAGAGATATGTATAATATTACATACTATATAATAATATTATACAATATTTATATTAAAGCGCGTGTGTTTTGCAAATACTCCGTATGTTTCTTAAAATAAATTAAATTGGCCTGGAGGAAAACAATCAAATAATCATAACAAACACTGTATAAAAATTGTTTGATTCGTTATTGAAAAGTTTAAATTGTATTCCAACTAAATAAACCTTCATTTTTAAATTAAATGCATATTTAAAAAGTATAAATAGGTACTAGGTATATAATATTTTTTCATTATATAATTTTTATACAGAAACACATTCTTCGATTTAAGTGTGATAATGTATACATATTTTTTTTTTTTAAACAAATCCAATTCCAGTTGAAATATTTTTTAAGTTAATATTTTATTTGTATTCCAATAAACATAAAATTTCTATAATATTATATAAAAAATAAACAATGGTATCGTAATATTCTAAAACTAAAAAAAAGTGTATCCTCAGAGGTCACTATTCTTGTTTATTCATGTTTTCATAATTATTTAACCATGTGGGGTTTCATCGAATAAAGACTTTTTTTAAGATTACCTATTATTATTAATTCTAAAATACAATATTTTCGTTTGAAGTAATTTTTTTTTTTCACAGGTTAACATAGTGTTTAGCCGTTTAGGTACATTTTCCCGATGTATAAATTTGTATATTTCTGCCAGTCAACATTAGCATTGTAAAAACGTTTTTCTCAATGTTATACAGTACCCATGAGCTACTTTCTTTGCGTATTTCAAGTACACTTTTCACAAATATTCTGTTCAATAAACTATAATAAATGTTCAGCTGTTAACTCAATTTACAAAATTAACTACCTAACTCGATAATATTATGTACATTGTACATTGTACATTGTACGTAAAACAAAAACATAGTTTTGGCATACAATATACTACATATATAAGTGTATCACACAACCAAATTGAAAATGTTGTGTTGCGATAGTTTTATAATGTAACTATAATCAATTTACAGCTACTCATTCTCTACATATAATTTCAGTTCAATAAACTCCATATTTTTTTATTGTTTTTATCAAATTCCGCATAAATTACATATTATAATAACTACCTTTGTACAGCAACTATTGTTTCTTGATATATTAATGTACCAATGTACCTATTATAACCATAATATAGATCTATGTGAATTTTTAATTTAGTAAGTATTTTTTTAATATCTTCGATTCACCCATTGCAAATAATGAATTGGATTATGGACAAATCTGCTTTCTGAAGACTACTACTGATCACTACGTCAAGCTTATTGGTGATAAATACAATTTTAACTATTTTTACATTCAATATTTTGCTATTATTTTTTAGTGCTTCTCGATTTCCATTGCCAAATTAACAGTATTAATGTTATTCGGTTATATAGTTAATTAAAAAATCTATATTATTTATATATTATATTTTATTAATATATATATTTATATATTTTATTTTATTAATATATATATTTATTTATTGTATTTTACTAATATATAAATATTTATATATTAATATTATTTAACATCAAACATTTATTAAATTAAAAATTAAAACTTGCCATTTTACGCTCTTAATTTATTGGTAACTATACAAAATTATCATAATACCGTTTTGAAATTACTTAGTTGATAATTTACTTGAAAATAGATGATTTTTTACCATAATTCCGACTTTTTATCGTTTAATGTTAAATAGTATCAACATTTGTGTTTCTAGACGCATTTTATTAAATAATATGTGTATGGCATAACGTGGTTAGTGAATACAAATTCCAAACTTTTCAAAACCAAATGTTTTATTTTAAGTAAATTACATAAATTTTGGTTTTAGTTAAGTATACGTTTTTATTCTAGTGGGTATTTAAAATTGTAATTCGTTTGCAGACTATTCTCGCATATAATTACATTTTCGTTTTATTAAACTTTTGTTTTCTCAACAATACGAAAATAATAATTATTTTTTATGAACGTATAGCGTTTATTTTTTACTTTTGTAATTTGTACATGTATTATATATAATTATATAATAATTCGTCACAACCCCTAATATAAGTACTATGTCATAATTATATTCCTCATGAAAATTATATTCTCTTGTTTTGTTCTTTTTAAAATATAATATTAGTTACTCTATACTAACGGTATACTTATTATACGTGCATGTATTGCACTACGAAAAAAATAAATATTTAAAACACTGAAATTATATTCTAATAGTTTCTGTACAGTAATTTATTAATGCTTTATTCGCCTATGACGGAAGTCCGGTCATTTAGTAACTAGTAAGTAGAAGTGTAAATAAATAATATATTATTTAATTTTATCTAATGAGTTGATGGAATAATGTTTGTAATGTTTTCATAGTTGTTATCATCCAAAAGTTATGTCTTCTTACAATTATTTCAATAAATTCGTACACGTATAGACTCATGATTCACATTGCATGTTGGTTTCATAGACCTCGTTTGGAGGTAAAACAAGAATTGTGTTAAAAAGATTTGAATTGTTTTTATATCTTCTATTTTGTTTATAATTATAAGTTTTTTTAGATAGAAAGTGTAGAACTCAATATAATATTATTAAAGATCAAAAATAAATTAACAGACACTGATAGTAATTATAAATTCGGAATACCAAAACCCAGGATATTTTATCAGAATATTTTTAATATTTTCAGAATACTCATTGTTTAAATTATTACAATAACTTAATAATACGAGTGGTAATTTTTTTATAAAATATTTTATGTAAACAAAAAAAAAATCTTTAATTATAAATTTAATAATTTGCTCATTAAGCTAATTTATCATCTTGATTATATTTTACATTAACCATTTAATTTATCAATAGAAAATGTTTAGTATTATACGCCCAGACTTGAAAACACCTTTTGATTGTACTGGTTTTATACAAATTGAGTAACATCATACTAATTAATTGACTAAAAACAATAAATTTAAAACAAAACAATTTCCTAGTACTCTGAGGGTTCTTTCTACAGTCGTGTAAAAATGTATAAGTGCCTTTGTGTACATATTATAAGCGTGTTGCTATATATATTGTTTTTGATGACGAGTTATAAATCATATATAACTACAGCAGTTATTAACTCATATTAGTTCAAGTTATTGTTTTAATTAGTTGAATCGTATAATTTTATCTACCTATAATGATGAAATTAATTAGTTCACAATTTGATCGTCGAAAGGTACACACTAATATATGCAATATGTTAACAGCAAAAAATGTATGTATAAATTTATTTAAAAAATATTATTATGTATAATTATAACGATAAGAGTTGATTTTTGAGCCGATTTCGAGAAGCCCGAAAAAAGTCGTTTAAATGCAGAAGTGCTGTAGCAGTATAGAAGTGTACGGTCGATTACCGTTTGCAAGCGAGTGAAGAGTGGATGGTGTCGTCCCGAGAGAACTGGTAGTTCACCGCTCCTCTCTCCTAATTCCTGCCCATGGAGCACTCATTAATTTAACGCATATTAAAATGTTAATTTCGCTAACCCCTATCCTTTGACACTGCAGTGAGCGACGAGAGAATAAAATATACGAAAAAAAAAACAAAACAAAAAGCCCACTCTTGTTTATACTCTGTTTTATTGTTCCAGTAAAGCGTTTACCCTCCCTCTCAACTACACCACGCCTTAGCAAAAACACGAACACCTACCAACCCGCAACGCAGGACGACCCGGCAATTTATAATACCTCGACTCTATACCTCTACCCTATCAACCGCAATCGACATAATATTATTATAAAACACACGGTTTGCTCGGAGTCTAATATTTTTAAATGTATTGTCATCCCTATTAAACTATCTATACAACATACATTTTTTATAAAAACTGTGTCTTCATATCTTAATAAAATATGAATTTTTTACATTTGTAAATCATATAATAATATTATGATAACAATCAGTAAACCGGTTAAAAATGTTTATTTCCTTTTCTTATAGTAAATTGTTAAAAGTTTATTTTGATTAAACGCTGCACGCAGTAGGTTCTGAAGAGTTATAGGTACTAAACGATAACCGGAAACGAATAACTTTTTAGTGCTTATTTTTGCAATTGAGTAATTCGATTTTTGACGATAGGCACGTTCATTTGATGATTTAATCACTTATATCATTGATATTATTGTAGACATAGTCAAATATTTATAAGTTTTGACAACGACGGAAAACCCACCATAGTAAAACGCACTATCATTTGTGCAGCAAAGTCACGATATGGCTAAAGGTCAGGATGAGAATCGAACTGGTAGAAAATATTGCACATAATATATTATTATAATATATGCGCGATACCGAAGTTCAATTATTTACCTCCGGGGAAATTATAGGTTCGTGAGTTTGTATGTTTGTTCTTTGTATATTCACTTGAATAAAAACTCTGCAAAAAAGCGAGAATATTCTTGTACGCAAAACGTACAATATAATGTGTACATACACCTTTTAAGATACCAACCTACTGTTAAATGTTGACATATTACTCTAGGTCAGCTGTTTTCAATCTTTTTTTAAAAATACGTCACATATTTTTTCTTGTATAAAATTGTCACTGCACACCAATTCGCATCGACATTTAAATGTTCAGATCGGCGAATACTAATAATATTACATATTTCATTGTGGTTAAATCTTGATAAAAATATAACTTTTCACGGAATGATTTAATGATCTTAACATTACA
Source organism: Aphis craccivora (assembly GCA_009835225.1). Taxonomy (NCBI): domain Eukaryota; kingdom Metazoa; phylum Arthropoda; class Insecta; order Hemiptera; family Aphididae; genus Aphis; species Aphis craccivora. Next base: position 139,932 of record VUJU01000085.1, on the reverse strand, counting down.
AATAAATACTACATTTGTATTTCATCTCGTTTTTATCCCAGAAACTTTTTTTTTTTTTTTTTTTTAACAAAAAATCGATATACACCACAGTAATCGGTCGATTTAGAATATGCAGAGTTTGATAATTTTGTTGAGACTTCCAGAATTAAATTTATAAGAAAAAATCTTACAAATTTCTAATCTTCAAGACACGTCATAAACTTATTCACGGTGCATGAGTTGAAAATCATTGTTTTACAGTACGTCCTATGTATGACGAGTAGCCTTACAGTCATAGGTTTTTGATACTGCCTGTGGGCTAATAACATTTGAGAATTTTTGGCGTCTGTATGTACGTGTCCAGTAATAAATTATTGTAAAAATAAAATAATAAAATATGAAATAGCGGCTGTTTATAATATTATATAGCAATAGCTGGTATATGTTTTTCCGGGTTATTCGCGAGGAGGATTTACGAGCCAAGAATATTACACGGGGAAGTTTAATAAGAACGGTAGTTTGTGTTTTTTGGACTCGCGTCGTTTCTGGAAAATATAATTTATCTGACGAGTATAATGCAGAGAAAATATGAATGTGTTTGGCCGCTACATCATCGGCGTGCCTGTGGTTCAATAAGTTTGAGTCGATCTTATTTTGTGTCGCTTCCACCTTGCACTGGTACATTCGATCTAGAAATCACATGTTTCGTTTAATTTACAACTACGCGCGTGTACAGATTTAATAACAGGATGGATTTTTTTTTCAGTCAGTCTCGTTTATATGGCCATTTAAAAAAAAATACAGTGAAATTGTTAACGACTTGATGTGCTTTAAGATTTTGAGTTGTGTTTTTTTTTTTTTTTTTTGTTATTTTTGTATTATTATTTATTATTAAAAAAAAAAAAAAAAAAAAAAACATGACCTAAATCGAAAGTAATGCGAACTGACTGCAGCAGAGTAATGACAAATACAAAACATTTTGATATACATAGTAGACAATGTGAGTGGAAATATCATTAAAATGTTTTTATTAAGAGAACATAATATTTATTCAACACACAGGAAGTGATCATAAATAAGTTTGTGTTTCGATTTTATCAGACGCCTCATAAGATTATTATTGAATAAGCACATTGTATTTTATAAGACGATTTTTCATCGGCTTTTACATAATATATTATAACATACCTTTAGCACGTTATTAAATTATTTTTGAGTATTGTATACTATGGTGTACGGTATTAATAATTATAATCGCCATGGTGTCGTTAATTGGTTTCATAATAATGCACTGATGACATGTATAGATGACCATATTACGACCAAGACATCAGTACATACAAATACGATATACGATAATTCAGACTGCATTTTCCTGATAATATGCAATACATATTATTATGTTAAACACAGATAAAAGTGAAAATTACACAACACCAATTCCCCATTTAGCGAATAACAATTTAATATTTTAAAATGTAAGTAGAATGAAAATACCGTAATATTTAAATTGAAAACTACAGATGAATTTTAATAATAATCATCAATTAACGAATTAATTCACTCCATGGTAGGCAACCATGCGTTTCGTATTAGGTATTTTCAATTAAAATGAATATATAATATTATATTTATATCACTGTGAATCGAACAACGAATGTAAAATGTATCATTATTTTTTTTTTCGTTGTTACGGGTTTTTGTTACTCCCCATAAATAATGCCGGTTATCCCACTCATCTAGATGCTCCTCGATACATAGATAATATATTATGTATATATATATATATATATATTCAAATACTAAAAAATAAAAATAATAATAATAAATCATGATAAATACATCAGAATTATGTACACATTTATACTGGTTTGTATATTGTATATTGGACTCTTGACATCGAACGGGAAACTGATATAATGTTAATCTTTTACAACGTGAATTATTTATACTTAAATTAATTTCTTCAAAAGGATTTTAATTGCTATAGTATTATATAAAATGGAAATAAAAGTATATAGTATACACTGCAGCAAAATAACGACGAGATTACGTCCCTTAAGCGCCAATTATTCTTAAACGTTATAACATTATCAAATATGATCGTTTCTGTCGGTTAGGTGGTTATTATTATACCTATACTATATTAATAATGTTAACCCAACATTTAGTATAATATAAAACTCATTTTTTTTAAGGTAAAACTATATTAATTTCTTATAAATCAAAGCTATATATGATAAAACTGTTTGTTGTTATTACAATAAGGCATCAAAGTTAAATGAAACGTTTGATTGGAATTAATGAACATTAAATTCGCTAAAAAGAAGAAGAAAACTCGTAAAGTTGCGTCGGACAGTGACGTCTCATTTTGTAGAGTATATGAAACGTTCTTTGTATAAACGTCCATAATTATTGCTCGTTTAATTTTTCAAATAACGTTCAAACTACATAAACATTTTTTTTCACGATCATAATCAATCAAACATCAGAAAATAATTATATATTATACCGGAAGCACTAATATACAACAGAAGATATCGATGTGTATTACTTCTCCTCCTATCACCAAATTATGAATTGTGTGGGAAATCTTTATTATAAAAATAAATTTAACACAGTTGTTTTTTTTTAACTTTTATTTAAATTAATTAATTTTATTAACGTAAAAACTTATTTTTATTGAAAAATGTATTAAAAATTAAAATATTTACAATTTTATTAAAAAATATTTCGTTTTTTTGAAATCAGTTATATTACTTTACTATATTACTTTAATTTGAATTACATTAAAAAACTACATTTGTAAATATATAACTATATCTGGCCATCTAAAATCAAAAATAATAGAATTAAAATATGTTTGTTAAACCAATAATACATTTCACAAATCAAAACATTCCATGTACATTGTACATACGTATTAGAATATGTATTTAAATCTAACCATATATAGTTCCAGAATGTAATTCATTGTAGATGGTTCAATGTAGTTTTGATAAGTTAGTTACAAGAACATTAAATTCTATTGTAATAATATTCAGAAATATAAGTATATAGTATAGTTTTAAGTACAAGATTTTAACACAGAAATTTACTTAAAACTGCATGGATATTTTTTATTTTAGATTTAGTTTAAAGTCAGTATATTTAAAGTAAAGTATTTATAGGTATGTTTGTATATAGCTGTAGACAATGATTGTTACAGTTAAATATATAAACTTGTGTTTAATATTGTTAAATCATTAGTTACAAGTGTTACAAATGCAGTACAATACGACGTATCATTTGTTCGACACAAAACGAATTTTATTTTAAAAACTTGAAATCTTAAAGTCCATAGAAATATTTAGAGACCTCTCTAGCTTCAACTGACAAGAAATAGTATGCACCTGTGACTGAACACTAGAAATCACGTGTTGCCAAAATATCACTGAATATTACAACTCATATAGTTTAATAATATAAATGTATATGATATAGGACTAGTGGACGAAATATTGTACACTTTAATTTATTCAAAAACACAAATGTAAAAATGATATATTTCAAACTAACCATAATATTAAATCATTGTAAATTATATAACATACAATCATAATACACACGTCATTTAACTTTTTTTTTTTTTTAAGGCATTGTAACTCACGATAAAAATGATAATCATGTGATATTGTTAAGACGAAATTACATGTAGGTAGATAAAATAATATATTAAGGTAAAATTATGCACAAATGATAATTAAAAGATTACTTTAATTTTATATGATACATTGAAAACAAGAATATTATGTTACTGAGTAGATTAATGACTAAGATCAGTTCAATGAGAAGGAAATAGAGTTAGGGTTCTAACTGTGTGGTTGAAATGTATACAATTATTATAGTTTTCTCTTTCTTGAGATTATATTTGGTATTGTTGCTTGATATAAGTATGGACCCTCCCCCCTCAATCAGTGTATATAAACGTTAAAAAAGAAATTATATATATGTATAATACAATTTTAAGAGAATACTAATAAATTGATATTATTATTTATGCATTACACGTTACATCTTAAAATCGATTATAAAGGTTACATTAATTTATTATATTTAGTCTATACTAAGACATAACTTGTACCGAAAGAAGGTCATGTTACTCTGTTGGTCACTTGTAATCATTGGTGTCACCTCGCACTTAATGAATGCAATATGCATTATTTAGCTTATACACGCAATTCTATAATCACAGTAATAGTCATTTTTATTCGTTATTTTAAAGTTTTGTTTTTTGTTTTTAAGATTTGAGTTTAAGCTTTTGTTGAAACTTAATAAAAAAAAAAATGTAATTTAAAAATACACAAATTCAAAAACTACCGCGGCCATTTAGAGTTTATGAATATTTAAATTACCCGGTCCAAGCACTATTATTATTTATAATACTCCGTATTATATTAATTAATTAAGAATTTAAAAAAGTGGGTAAGTGGGTACCACTCTGCTGTACATTAGGTGCCATATGAATCATTATTATATATATATATATATATATATATAGGAGTGTTAAATTTGAATCCAATGATAGGTATCATTGTATACGAAAAACGATTCTGAACGGAGATGATTTGTCAGCCTAGAATATAATTTCGTATGGTTGGTGAAAAAGGTGGTTTATGTTTTAATGGCCTGAATATACCAAAATTTGAGTTATTTTATAATTATTATAAGCTAAACTTATGGAAAATCTCGTATTGAATCTTCAACTCTTAGCTACTTACACAAAAAATTTTATTAATTATACCTACAAAATAATTTGCAAATATTCATGGTTATGACGAATTTTTGTCAATATTTGAACTTCAAATGCTAATTAAAAAAATTGTACCTATATATTCTTATAATAATAACTTATGAGGAACTTTGTATTACATTTTCAAGTATTTTTATAGGGCCAAAAAAATTTTAAAATTTCAGTTGTCTATAAATAGCTAAAAAAAAGTCAAAATATTTTGAAAATTAAATCATATAAATAAAATGCCAATCATAATAATCGGTAAAAATTTTAAGTATCTATGACTTATACTTTTTGAATAACAAAAAATATTTAAAATCGTTTGAGGATAAATCAATATTGTTACGCTATTTCCTAAAAATTTAAAATTCAAACGCACTTAAAATTTTTCCTATAATGATGCTACGAGTTTTCTCAATAGCTACTTGAAGAAAAACTTATGGAAAACTTAGTGTTGTATTTTTAATACTTAGTTATATACACAAAAAAATTTATGATATTTCATCTTCAAAATTACTTGACAAATTTTCGGGTTTTTGACAGATTCCGTAAAAATTTGAACTATAAACGCTTATAAAAACAAAAATGTGACTCATAATTTTTAATTTTTTTTAGCTACAATAAGAAAAACTCATAAGGAATTTTGTATTAAATTTTCAAAACTTTTTGGTCATCCAACATTTTTTTTCGACACTTCAAAAAAAAATTTTCATAAACATCGAAAATTTCTATGATCTGTTTTTAATAACTCAAAATAAGTCAACAATTTTGAAAATTTAACTGTATTTAGATAACACTAACATAAAATTTGGTGAAAATTTAAAGTATTTACAGTAATTCGTTTTTGAATTACAACTATATAAAAAAATCGATTTGGTCGAAAATTGGTTTTGCGTACAAATTCCCGTTTTTCCTTAATTTTTTTTTTTTGGTTTTTCTCAGCGTATTTAGTTTTTCCCGGCGCTTTTGAAAACTATTAGGAAATTCAAAAAATGATCTCTCCAACGTACCAACTAGATTCATTTGCCTATTGGAAACCACCCCCAAAATTTGAAATTTAAGCATTATTTTGACACGTTCTCGTGTACACAGACACAAAAATAAAAATAACACACAACATTGTAAAATAAATACATTCATCACTCCGCTCAGTCCCTAAAATGTAATTTAAATTAATTTTCATTATAAATCAATCAATTTATTATACTTAAAACCCGATAAAATCTCTATGATAAGTTCTTCGAATTGAATTCGGCTAATTTATAATATTGTTATCTAAACATGGACGTATGCTTTATTTTGATTTAAATTTTTGTCTTATACTGCTTTTAGAAATACGATAAGTTATAGATATTCAATTACATTTAAGTATTAACTTCCAATACTTGTAATTGTATTGTATAAATGTATATTATAAGTCCTGTTAAAAAAACATAAAAATAAAATTAAAAATGTGAACAATATTTCGAATGTCAACAAATACTAGTCGCTTAACATAATTAAATTATTAGTGAAAATATATAACAGTTATTTTTTTCGCTCTGTTTAGAGTTTTAAAATGGTTGATTTTTTTTTAAATATCAAAGCATGTTGTTTATTGTTTCAGCGCTTATATTAGCTTTTAAATCCACTTTTATACAAACACTTATACGCATACTATGTGCATTTATCTATATTACATATAATGTAGTATTACATACATAATAAGTGTGGCGTGATGACACGTGTTTATATTACATGGACGCGTCGAGAAATTATTATTAAACTCTCACAACAGAGACCTTTTGCGTATGTAATATTATAATATTATGTTTAATAGTTAATACACATCATGGTAAAAACTGCGTTGCGTAAAATCAACCAAAATTATTTTCTATAACGTTTGAGATGTTGTCTTTTCTGCCTCGTGCCCGACTTGTCCACTTGTAAATGACAGGCCGGTTAGAGCTCCTTTATCGTGTGCCAAAAATTATTTAGTATAAATGATTAGATATTAATAGGTACTTAATATTTCACAAATCATCCATTTCAAATACATGGATTTTACATACTTATTTCATTTTATCAGTTTTTTGGCGTACCTACATACGACTAAGAAACGCTGGTATGAACACTGGTTTAATTTACTCACAGATATAACAAAACGGATATAATAATATTTCATAACATAAATTTTGAATGCTAGTTAAACAGGTTTTAGTTCATTTTTAATGACTTTAATCGATGTCGACGGATTTTTCTTCACTTAACAACATATGGGTTATAATATTTGGAGATCAAACATTTCGCGACGCCGATTTTGCACGAACACATACCGGATATCGTTCAGCGTTCTATAATACGTGTGCCGGTAGTATAAATAATAAAGTTTGTATTTGGTTTTCTTCAAACAATAAACAAAGAGAACGCCGTCACGTACGACCGACCAGCCGCGACTACGGTTTAAACGACATCAAAAGGTAAATCGTTTGTAAAAATCTATGTATTTTGTTTTTTTCTACACCCTCCGCCCATTTCGTTTCGTCCAATTCAATTTCGTTGCCGATACATCAATTTACACGGTGCGCGTTTTCGATTTCGTGTTTCTTCTTTAAATCAAAAAGTCGAAACGGTCGGAGGTACAATAGGAGCTAGTAGAATCAGTAGTAGTAATAATAGTTTGCTTACTGGGGCGTCAAATTCGATTGCCTGGCACGATATTCACGTAAAAAAAATCGTACATACACATATATAATATACATCTAATTTAGTGAGCGTTGAATGATGAAGAAGTGGTACCTATTGGGTATACAAAGTCGCCGAACTGTTTACCCAACATCCAAATCTCGAAGACTAATCGAATTCAATAGTTAATTATCTAGTATTTTTCTTAATTTCACACCTCAGTGGATTCAAGAAATAGAATTTCGATTAACAAAATGAATACACTTTGACACGTTCTGACGTGTACCCACGTACCTATATAATAATATGTATAATATATTGTATACATATGTTCAAAAATATTACATATATGTAATATGTATAATAGATGCGTATTAATATATTATGCGATTGAAAGGTGAATCAATTATTTAAATGGATATTCTAAGTTATTCCAATACATTTTTTGTGGGCGTTTGGACTATTTATAACACTAAATGTTCACAAAAAAAAAAAAATAAATAAATAATGAATAAATCAATAATCGAATTTAATATAAAATTATACGTCATATATGGAGTTCTTTTATCGTTTTATTAGCGATTGCGAATAGTTGCAAACGGGCATTAGACAAGACAAGTAGCAGGAAAACGAGCGTACCTACTGTTACTGTTACTTACTGTTACCTTACTGTTCTCGCAATATTTTTTTGTCAAAACTATACATCATGCTATGCCGACAAACAAACGTAAACATATTAAAATGTATCAAGTGCAATCGAAAAATCGCGTAAAACATGTTGGTTTATTTTTAGCGATTTTTTTTTTTTATCTTCCCAACATCTCTCAGTGCATTTTACGAACTTATATTTTTATATTTTTTTTTTTTACATTTTTTACGCTTATAGGTATAACAAACGCGTATGTAGACCATCCGTCTGGCGCGTACAAGGTAGTACATAGACGCACTTTGAATACGTTATTGCAATGACGGCTGGCTTGTTGGGTGCGACTAAGGTGAATTTAAATAATTCCCACACGTAATAATAACATGATGGACTTGTATAATATAATCATACATGCGTAGGTCAAGAGGCGTATAGAGTGGTTCTTTAAATCCATCACGTGTCTTCAGGCGTGTGTATAGAGCATTTTAATTTTTTTATTATTATTATTATAATGCGTACCCATGTATAACATAGTAAGTTGTCAAAGACGTGTTTGAAAGGCTAGCGATCAAATCAGTCTTAGGTAGGGATTTTAATCTTCTATAAATAAATCATAGCAAATAGTATAGCCGATATTTTTTAGTTGTTAAATCAACTTAAATAATAATAATAATCCGTATTATAAATATCAAATTTATAATTCCATCCAGTTTTAAAAATCTTAGCTAAACCTATTTTTCACCTAGTTATTTTTTTACTATTGAATTTCATCAATATCAGAAGACTGCGACAGCAAGCTATTCAAATATGATTTATGAATAATTTTATTTAACAAAGCACAGCACCATATAGCGATATACTTGGAATCAGTTGTAGAATATAAATATTTCTTTCTGTCAGCTTTCATGTTGCATAATATGTAAAATTCAATAAACAGTTTTTTTAAATAAAATTTTTATATTTATGAATAAATTTATTGAGTACATTTCTGTTTAATAACAGTTCAACGAAAAACCCAAAATATAATATTATTTAAATAATACAAAACGTACCAATAATATAAGTGGCAGGTAAATATAGAAATATTATATTTGTGTATACAGTGCTCTCTATTCTCTATCCTTAGGATCAGAATAATAAGCTTTGATTTTTTTTTCTTGGGAATCACCATGTCGGTCGATGGCATAATTTATTTGCGGTGATGTCGTCAGTAGCTACCGTGATGACCTACAACAGGTCTGTAATATTATAATAATATACTCGCGCGCGTGTTAAACGATTCGGTTAAATAATATCCATAACTGCGGTCATAAACGCGTAACTAACGAGAGAGACCAGTAGGTGTGGTGGTTATGTATAATAATATTTTATATAAAACGACCTGCTAGAGAGGGCGAAAAATATCTCTAGTTATATGGGGTGTTGCAGGGGGCCGGGCAGGCACGCTGCAGAGGCCTGTTACCAAATTGAATGGTCGCGTGAGCATAAATCCTTCACAGGACCGACGGCGTGGAAAGTGTGTAGGGCGAGTAAAAAAAAATATATATATATAATAATAATAATAAAATAGTGTGTAATGTGTATAATACTTGTTTTTAATGTGCAAGTGTTTGATGTCGGTCCGGGGCACCATTCTACCGCGTCACACCACCTCCCATGACTGTAGAGTTATGTGACAAGTTTTTTTTTTCTATGTATAATAGTCATTTTTTTTCTCTGTACATTATTTCGTTTCCATTCATTATTTTTATGGTTATTATATTTTCATAACGTGTAATTACATTTTTCAAACACCTTCGTCGTCATGCATTTATTCAAAAGTAGTCGTCGTGGTGGCGTGGTCAAGACCTGAGTGAGTGTGATAATTTTATCGTTATCGAAATACTACGATTCGTTAACGAATTACGGTTTCAGTTCTGCGAAAGAATATTATTATAGTATTCGGTCCGGTGATCAACAAACCAAAAATTAACATCACCAAATGATAAAAAAAAAAATAAAAAAAATAACGTACATTTTATAAATATATAAAAACCTCAAAGATTTATCCAAGCAAATAGTCGAGCACGAGCATATATATATATTATATACATACTTTTTCGTGTATGTGTGTTTTTTGTGTATACTTTACGTACAGTTTTTATATACATTAACTTCTCGTCACACATGTCTAAAGTGTAATCGTGAATTATATTTTATATATAGGTACCATGTACAGTGTACGCGTTCAAAAAACAAAATTATTTTATTTTTTTCTGTTGATTTGTTATTTGTTTTGTTGATTTCGTTTATTTATATTTAGTTACAACAAATAGTTACCCATGTCACTTTGACTGTGTTCAATTATTCGTAATGACTTATTATTTTATAAAAAAAATACTGCACTGAGAAATATAATTATATTTGTTTATAATATCTTGTTTTATGAATTTATATAAAACAAAATATATAGTCACTGTGTTATTTTCAAATATCTTAACCTAATGTCAGGGGTGGTTATATGGGGGAGACTTTGAAGAAGATTTGGTATAATTCTTTAATATGTAAATATTCAAAAATTATAATCATTACAATCATTAGTAAATACTAAATAATAAATAATATAATAAAATTGTTATTTTGCCATACGTTGTAATTTATTGACAAGTGATATAATTGATTTTTGTGACATGGTAATAAATTGGTATGTACCCAAATTTGAATTTTATCAATACCATTACTGACTTAAACTTTATAAATATTCATATACTTACTTAAATTTTTATAATAAACTTATAGTATTATATAAGTACAATAATAATGTTTTCAAGCGATTCAATTTTATTTAAATATTTTATCGTATAATAACAAAATAAAAATAAAATATATTATTTAAGACAATACTGCAGCCACTTCCAGGTTAACAAATTGAAAAGGTTCAAAAAATAAAATAAGAACACTGTCTTAATTGTTTTAGACTGTTCATGTATAATAAGATTATTTGATTATTTATTTTATTTTACTAGTTCATATTGAAGTTCATTATTTTTATTCAGTACACTCAAATGAATTTTTTTGTTTTATGACGTTAAAAGACAATCACTCGAAGTTAAATTGTGTGGTAATAATAACACGTCAAACAATAAATTGGTCTTACGACCTTTCTACTGTATATATAATATATATCGTATGCAGCTTACACAGCTACAATATGTCTCTTGACTACCTATTTGCTTATGTGAAAAGTCATGGGAAACGAAATTAAGCTTTACATTTTCCGTTTCGATAACAGTCATGACAGTGGAAGTTAGAAGCAAACGTTTGATTAACGTTACACTCGAATAATTTGCATAATTTCCGTACCCCAATAAAAAAAAATTCGTTCATCTCTCTACTCAGAGTCTAAAACTGTATATTTTTGTCGTGAAAACATAAAATCGTTTTTTCCGTTCCTTGTTCGGTTTAGCCACCACGTCTCTTCATCTCGCCCAACGTCTGTTTTCCTCTTTGTCTCTGACGCAACTAACACGCATACACACGCACACTACATATACACTGGCACGTCTCTGGGTCGTAATTGAATTATTTCACAGTTGCCTGGTCACAATTCGCGTAAGGAGCACCGGCGCAGCATCCTCAGAGGGGAGGCTCTCGAAATAAACTTTTATTATACGCGTCGTCTCTTGATGGCGACGCTATAAACGTGACTTTGCAGTTGGTGCGCCCAATGACACCGTATGATCTTTATATATACTATGCACATTTCAAGAAACGCCAAACTAATCGTATTCACGTAGATCAAACGTATTTAAACTGCGAGTGGAGGGCACTATACACTTTCATGCACATCGTACGCATACGTGTAATGTGTGGTCGTGTGATGAGCACCTGTATGCTAATAGTATATACACATACAACTCCATCACTTGGGTCAATGATTAAGTTAAATGACTTACGTGAATAGAACGGTTGATTTTATGGTGGTCCTATTCCGGATGACACATACCCTCATATCTCTATTTTTTCTATTATTATACGTTCGATCCTACGAACTCGTTTCACGATTTTTATTGTAAAACTCGTATTACAATACAGAGGCATCGAAAGAGATGAAAAATAATTATGATACGTATTATCAGACGCCGAATAAACAACGGAGATGGTATAATGACAATATAACAGACACTCAATATGTTCAATTGTGAAAGTTTGTTTAATATCTCATTATTATTTTATGGTTTTTATTTTTTTACATTATTATAATAGTTTAGAATGGTTATAATTAGAGCTATATATAAATATGCAAGTATAAAATATAATAAATAATATTTTTGTATAGATTCACCCGATTCACATACTTTGGCATTGAGTTGTAAATTTAAATTATAATATTGATATGATAAGGTTAAATTATTTAACAAATAAATATATGTACATACGATTAAATATCATGTAATTTATATGCAAATATATTACGAATTCGCAAATCCGATTTTATAATAATATCACAAATCGTAATACGAATATCGTATTTTTTTTTTTTTTTTTGGGCATTTAACGATGGGTCTTATTGCACGATACGTCCATTTAATCGCACGCCACGTGTGCATTAATATTAAACGCGATTTCACCATGCGTGAAAAAAGTAGTAGTAGAGTTTTACTGCTGTTATTATAAATTGTTTACAATATTATATTATTGAATACCGACAAATGTTATATGTTTTAAAACCGAATACACTCTACTCTTATTGACCAAGTATTATATTATAAAATAAACGTAAGTGTCTATTTCACCAATATTTGGTCAATAATAATTTAATTATATTTTACAAAAAATAAAACACATTATTTTCTATTTATAAATATAAAGTCGGGTAAATTAATCGTTTTTAAATACCAAAGTACTAATAAAATTGTTTATTTACACACATATAACATTAGTACTATTATATATTATATTATTCTTCAAATAATTATAAATGATAAAAAAAGTTATTAACATATTATAACCATGGAATTCTTATCTATATTTCCTATTTCTACTTTTGATTTCCATATATTTCCTTGAGTAAATAGTTAACAAACCACATAGTATTATCTTAATACAACATTATGTCAGTGTTATATTTTAGCATTTATCATTTAATGAAATATAGAAATAACATTTCAGTTACTGTACATAAATTGTACATTGCACTGAATTATTTTGTCATATCATATTAGATATGTAATATTTTTGTTGGTTTATTAAAACTCAAGTACTTCAAATATTTTTGGCTCATCGTATATGAAGGGATATAATAACGATAAAATGAAAGAGGGAAAAATATCTGTCTTCGGCATTCTATGAAGTGGGTCCAAAACGAAGACCCTTTTTGAAGATGCCACATACAGTTGTCTTGTTCTGGTATACTCAACTATCCAGAGATAGAAACCTTTTTTCTATTAAATCAAATTCTTCTAGACATTATTTTTAATCATATAATAAATAAAATAAATTATTCCAATTATTAAATTGCAGGACCTTACCAAATAATTATAATATTATAAAATATAATTGTCAATCGATTTAACACCTTAGTTTAGTATAATATCACGTAATTATTTTAATATTCTAATTTTGTCTAATTAAATACAATTAAAATTAAAATAATTATTTAAAATACATTATTCATATAACAGTGGCCATACTATTAAAAAAAAAAAGTATCACAATGAACAAAAATATTGATAAAATCAATAGTTTAAAATAAATTAATAACTATCGATAATTGTAATTCCAATTTCAAAATTAGAAAAATAATAGGCATTTTTTCAAAAATGTTATATTGTAATAAATACAAATTAGAAAAAAAAATGTGTTTAAAAATGGTATTGTAATAATTTAACTTTTTACGTGAAGAATTCATACCGGTTCCGTAAATGCAATATGTATATTATTTTGTTTATTACTATTACTAGTATAGATAAACATATTGTATTTTAAAGTATTTAGCCATTTCAGCTTCTTTTTATACGAAAACTACTTAATTTTCTATCTATAAAAATATTAAATTTTAAATTATAATCATTTAAATTAATTAGAAAATTATAATAATTATTATAAATGAATTTTTAATTTGAAATTTCACATTCTATTGAGTGGATATCCCGATGATCCCATTATACTTTTCTGATCTTGACATTGGTTATTATAGGTATAGCGTTTTCAATTTCGTATGTATTGATTAGTTATTCAAGTGTTTCTGACATTCTGATATTCATTTTACTACATATAATTAACCAGTTCTGTATTCTATGGATAGCATAACATAATATATAAATGTATCATACTTTGACACTAAGTACCAAAGTGAAAGGTGTATACGTATATCCGATAATAATCGTCCTGGCAATCACTTTACATCAAAAGATTATTAGCTATTATTGTCAAATATTAACTACTTAACTACAAGGTTATGGCCTACAGAGTTTACAATAAATAAAAATTTAATCCAGTTATATATACATTTTTTTTTTATTTATTTACATTTTCTGAAAATTATTCACATACAATTATTTTGAATTTAAATATGTTTATTTTCGTTTTAATGATATCATTTAATAAAAAAAAATTCCCATAGTATAGATTGATAGTTTTATATAGATTTATTTTTTTATGCAGGCTAGTTATTATAAGTGTAATATCTTTTTAAAATAACAATGAGCTTAAGATTTTAAAAATAAAATGTTTGAACACAAAACATATAGGTATATTGAATAGAAACAAAATTAAAAAAAAAAACGTAATCTTCCAAATTTTTGGCTTGGTTATTTTTCTTATTTTTAAATAATATGATTCTGGATAACGTCTCACGAAACTCGATAGATTTATTTTACACGTTCCTTAAGATACGATTAGATTTGTCGTCGGATTTTTCCCTTTCGGCTGACTGTTGTTTATATTATCATGGTACATTGAGTTTTTCCATTGTCGAAGCAGCGAATTTCACATGTGATCCTCGACGAACACAAATAAAAACACACGCAGCAAAATATAATATGTATAAGCACACGCATCTAACGAAAAAAAAAAATTAAAGGGCGTAACAAAAATGACAAAAGTGCACCGTGCGTATACGTACGAGTACGTATAAACATTATACACTTGTGTGTGTCGTTCTTAAATGTTACGCTGATTTTAGGTATATGTGTGTGTACGCAAGAAGAATGTACTAAAGCGGATGAGTGGAAAGGGTTGCTAAAGGGAAAAGCATCGTCATCATCGTCTCCGTAAGGTAAACGCTGTGTAGAAACGACGGAGGACGTCGATTTATCGTCTCGGACTTAGCCAAGTGCTGTGTAAATCTCGGATTTCATCTCTAAAAACGATGGAACGAATGGCTGGGCGAAGAGGAAGGATACACAGTTTTTAAGGAGAAGGCCTAGCCTCGGAAAATCAGCTTTCGGGAGGCTGCCACTCCGTACCTGGAATTAGCGCCATTAATCGCCCAATAAAACGCGCTGTCAGCTCCGCAACTACCGCTGCCACTGTAGATGCCGTTGTTGTAGTCGACGCCTGTTATAGTAGTAGTTCGCGGGTACCACCAGTGTATGGTCCGCCTACTACTAGCACAAGGAATGACTAAAAATTTATCACTCTGAAAACTCCACTCACATACGTCCTAACCCACGTCCCTTCCTAGTTTTACTGTTTTTCACCACCCGTTTTTACGCCTTATTTGACCGAAAATTCAACAATACACCGCCACCCATAGCGTTGATCAGATTTACTCGTCGTGTACGTTTGTGATATATTATACACGCGCTACGTACGACATGCATCTGTATACAACCGAAAACTTTTCTCTCGCCTTTTTACCTCGATCACTTTCCGACCCCATGACATGTGTGCTCTTGCAGTCTAAACTACATCTATACTCATCGGTTAACCACCAACCGATACAAAAAAAAAGATCATTTGCTTTAGATCAAATACAAGTATAAAAGAGGTCGTCCAAAGTTTATCACCCCAGTAATCGATACTTTTTCGATGACGATTCAACATTTTCGATAGTGCGTTTTCCGGTGGTTTATACCTTCTCGACTTATTGCGGTTCGCGTTGGATTTTCGTTCTATTCGCTGCCACCGTGAAAAGAGTACATTCAAGAGATAAGAGTTTAAAATTAATATCACGGCCATTTGCCGTCCCATAATATAAGTGTCCGATTCTCGCATTTCGTTCTCGCCGATAAGATAAAATTTACCGCGCCCACGCACAATTTAATGACGTACAGAAAAAAAAATGTACATCGTTTAATAACATAAACTCGGTGGTATATCTCTCGGCGGGAGACGGCATCGAGTGTTGAAAAATGTCATCCACCGCGTCAAGTGAGACCGATGAGTCTCATGAAGAGACGAGTAAGCAGCAGTCGGACCAAATCGATTTTCAGACAGTTTAACGGCACTCAACTACGTTGTTCGTCTGTAACATTATATATTGTATACACATTAGCGCTTATATAACGAGTATAAACATGTCTTTATATATCATCAATATTTATTAATAACTATGTAGCGATGGGCTGTTCGAGACATCGTTACAATGTACTCCAAGCCCAACCAACAACTGATTAACTGAACTATACAAAATACCGTTACGATTACAGTAACAATGTTAAGAAGTTCTTCGTATTTTTCATCATTCTTGTATATTTTAATATGATGATTAATTGTTCAATGAATATTTACGATTCATCGAACAAAATTGACATTATTATGTTTCGTGAAAACGTCCCGATTTTCAGATTTCTTAGCCTAAATAAGTAGTTAACATTTACATTACAATAATTAGTGTATTTTGATTAAAAATCAATTAATTATCTAAAAAAAATGATTTTATTAATTAACCGGTTTCCCTATTAACTCATTTTACTGTATTATAGATGGTAATAATAGCGGAAGAGGTTCACATTATATTGTCGAAAACGTGTGCACTAACAGTTATATATATATATATATATTACGGTGTTTGTGGTTTTTATCGAGTGCCTATTGTTGTAATATAAAATATGTCACCACAAAGTTGACATAATTTATTACCCAACATTTTCGTAAAATCGTGTAATGGATATTAAAAATCAAGTGTTCACTATAAAAAATTCCAGACAGAATCTATTTATGTTATACACTTTCTATATCATAATATAATATTATATACGTTAAAACCATAGGTGATGACCAGGAGAAGGGCTTAAGTAGGACTTATGACCCCTTAAATGATTTTAAAGTCCACTAAAATATTTTTTTTTAAAACTCTGAGCGAAGAGATGGTTGTATTGAATTTACCATAATACATATATATATATATATACATTTTTTTTTTTTTAATACAGACAATTTTTATATTACAAATAATTTACTCATTTTGTACATAGAATAAAGTTTTTAAATAGAATATTGAACCTAGGTTGTACGTATAAACTATAAAGAGGCCAAAAGTAAATAATTTCCTGTAACTTACAAAATAATCAGGAAAAATAAAAAATTGTTTATTTGTGGGTAAAGATAATTGAAAATAATGTAATATAAAGTTCCTCGTAATAATTTGCTAATATCAATTAAAAAATATGGAAAATATTTACAACTTTTTCTTATAAAAATTTGCGTTTCAAATCTTGACAAAATTGCAAAAACTTCTAAATTGTTTTATAGTTAAAAAAATATTTAATTTTTATATCTACGTAAGATTTGAAAACTTCATCAGCGGTTCCATGTAAGTTTTCTTCATATATATTAGGTAAAACAAATATTTTTAAATGTGTTATAAAACTTAAAATTAAATTTAGTTGAAATATTCACATATTCTATAATCAATACTTAAACTGTAAAATATTTTAAAAAAATTGTTTAACGCTTTATGGGTGACTTGGAAGATATTCAATGCCCGCACATTCCCCCTCAATCCTTGCTATAACACCAGTAAATATAGGTTCTGTTTTTTTCCGGATGCGTAGGTACTGTTGAGATAACGTGGCACATGTTTAGGTATTGATATAGATACGCGTGATTACGTTTATCATATTGCATTATAGTGTTTATCTAAAGTATATTATAGATTGCTCGTAACTGTTTAGTAGTTTTATGGGTGTACCGAAAAGTTAGAGTTCAAGACGTAAAAATAGCAATACAATAAGTATATTTATTACTCTTTCTGAGTATTTTAGAAATGATGTCAAATCACTGATAGTCGTTCTCAAATCTAAAACTAACCAGATATTAAAGTGTGTTCTTCTTTCATTTTTAGAAACACCTATCATAATTGTAATCATTATTCATAAACTTTTTTTTAATAGACTTTTCAAAGTTATATAAATGCATCTCCTTCCATTATTGAACAACTTTTTAGTTTTCCTTCAATGTCTTAAGTAACATGTGTTGGCTAATTTTGATTTTGGATTTTGCTTCCTTTAATTTTATGTTATTTGAGTACATAACTCTTGTTGACCTATAAAAGTTTATTTATTGAATGGTTTGCACAAACTTAGTTTTAATGATTATATATGATGTCTAACTGCATACTTTGAACAGCATCGGATATTGTTTAAGACACATTAATAATTTCTTTTACAAATACAATAACGTTTATGGCGAGTAAATTGAAATTATATTCTTACAAATGTACCAGTGTAATAATACATATCTAATCATAACAAAAATAAAAACTATTATTTAAATACTGAACTTAAAACTTAGAAATTATTATTGCCTAAGCTGAATGCTTGTTCTGATTATCTAAACATTAAGGCTTTTACATTACCAATATGATTTATCGACACATTTATATCAATAATTTTGTTTATTTTTTACATTATGTGCCTTGATTGTAGAATAAACTCTATTCTATAACCAATAGTGTAAACCGTATAGCGTATTAACTCGTAATTAACTCGTCTACATAACATAAGTATGTACACACGAGTGTGTAAAACAAATGCGCATATACAGTGTTCACGTACAGTTTATTATTAATTAGTCATATAATAATTCCTATACCTTCCACCAAGAGTATAAATATAGCATTCCGTCGTGAAATTATCCTATATTGTATAAATATTATGTTACCTGTATGTACAAGCTTTTCAGATGACTACTATATCGAGTACTCTACACTAAATCACTACTATATTATGATATTATAATATGAAATGCTGCGAATCAAACAGGTCGATGCTGTGCTCGAAAGTCTATGATGTTTAATAATTGAAGTATTTCTTAAATTCTTGATATTTAATACTATATTCTACTTCATAACATAAAATATTTCATTAATATAATTGATTTCTAGTAGAACACTAGATTACACATGCTAATAACGATACTAAGACTTTGTTGAAAATAAATGCTAACAATAAATAGGTGAGTCTGGTTCTAGGGAACCATCTAATTCTACATATATGGTATTTATAAGTGCGGGATATATAGTATGTTTTGTTATTTTATACAGGGAGATTCTTAAACATTATTAATTCTATATTCCGAAGAACGATATCTTTGGGAATATTTCAATATAATATATTACAATAGAAATATATTCCGATAAGTATTTTTTAAGTAATAAGTATTATATAACGATTAATAGTAGACTATATCAAAATTTTACGATATAGTCCAGTATCACTCTAATCCAATAACTTAAATTTTAAATACACACAACTCATAAACTACTAGTTTAAATTTGATATGATTTCGATTTTAATATGTATCAAAATACTTCGAAAAAGTATTCTACTTGAAAATATGAAATTAAAAAAAGTAAAATATAATATATATATATTTTGTGTATATATATATATATATATATATTTAAGTTTTGTATAATTTAAACTAAAAATTATAAAGAGAATATTTACAAGAATAATAATACTTACATTTTTAAATGATGAGTATTACTTGATTAAAAAATCACTGTATAATTAATCATTATATTAATTATTGCTGTGTTGAATAACTTGAATATCATTTAACATGTAGTTTGTAGTAAGTCGATAGAAATCGTAATGAAATATTTTAAACACTTCCATGAGTTTACGCTGACAATACATGACATATTCTTAAAATAATTATATTTTTGAAAAATCGTATGTTAGTATAAAACGAAAAAACCGTAATATAGTAAGAATTTACTTATAAAAAACCTATGATGGAATTGTATGCAAAATAGCGAACAGCGCATAACAAAAAAAGTTAGTTGAAGTTTAGTATGAAACTCTAAAAATCACATAAAATATATAGTACGATGACCATAATAGAGAATTTAATGTTTAGTAAAAAAATAAAATTATAAACAGCTTATACATAATTCTGATTCAGGATTTTTCCCCTCAAAAATCATTTGAAAGTACATACAAAAAATCTCCGTACAAAAACTGAAATATATTGAAAAGGTAAATCCTCTTAGCATTGAATTCCTTGTCCTTTCATATTATTATATATACGTCAAATTGCTACAAAGACTTATATTTTTTCGTTATATATTATTATTGTGCCATATGAATGTTTTGAAACGTATTTTTAACAAATATCCATTTACTTACTAATCGCAACTTACTATAGTTGGGTAATAATAATAGTGTTCATAATTAATTTCAAACTATCATTGTCTGTTAATGTAAGTTATATTACTTTGAAAACTAAATTAATTTAAATGAAACACATACTTTTTTCAGTGAAAATCAACAGAAAGATTTTGGATGTTAAAATTTAACTCCATAATATTTTTACCTTATTTTTTATTCAGAATAGAGGATATAAATTGTGAATACTACCTAGAATCGATTAGATATTTAATCAAGATAATTGTTAATAATTATATTCAATGTTTTTTTTTTTTTTTTTATGAAAGCAAACTATTTATTTTATAAGCGTTTCATGTTCAAGTTATTTTACAGAAAACCCTAATATTTAACTAACAAACATATTGATCAGATTTATTTATCATTAAATGTGTATAATATTTTGCCTATAGCATAATTTAATCGTATGTCAAGTAAATTATACATCTCTTCTATAGTCCGATGGCAGACAGTTGACGTGTACAATTTTAACGAAAGATGGCTATAGTGATATATTTTATTGTGCGTAAAACTCTATTATACGAGACACTCGACAAAATTCAAACACGTTTAAACAGACCCATTTTAACCATCATGAAACGCACGCAGTATATACTATACGCTTCGGTGATCAGATTTCGAAAATCCAGATCCAAAAATCAGTGATAATATAGAGTCTCAATATTTGACTAAACAAAATACATTATATTGTATTATTGTACTTTAAATGACGGCACGACTATGGTATGTACACACTGTTGTGACAAATTTTAAATACCGAATTTCGTCACCCGCACTCGCCCAGATTATTGCGCTAATCTCAAGTACACAAAACATTGTGTGAACTGACAATTTATAGTATACCGACCGAGCAACAGACATTTAACGCAAGACCTGGTACCGTTTATAGTGAATGATTTTTTTACTGAACAACACTCATTATTTTAACATGCATTAACGTTTATAAAAAAATTGTACATAATTTCAAAAATCGAAATAAAACAAGCTTTTTAAAAAATAAAATATTTTATCCTTATAATTTGCTTACTTATTACTATTTTGAATGGTAACAAACAGTTTTAAATACATATTTTAGCTCTGTGTAGTTCGATAATCACACAACTATTATAATAATATAACGTAAAACGATGCTAGTTCGATAATCTTTAAGTATTATATCTAATAATAATATAACTACAGTACACATTCTACGGTTATATTATATACTTGTTGTTCGTGTTTCTCTCTGCCGTCACGAGACACTCAAGGTTTTCTAGCAAATTTCCTGGAAATCGGAAAATAAAATAGCCGAATTTCCACAGTACGTATAACGTATGACTCATGGAAGCACGTAAACTCCACCACAAGTACCTTATTTTACTCCAAACTCCACCAGAAAAAAAAAACAGGTAAAATTGAGTTCATGAAAACTCCGCCAGTGACGAAAATCAAGTAGTAGTATAAAATCAATATGATGTATATTATTTTTAAAAAAACATAATATAATATAACATCATAGTGTTCACATTAAAATACTTAAATTATAGTAAAAAAATCATAATAAATAGGTATAAATAATCGTTGTACCAAAAAATCCAAAAATATATAGTTAGGTATATCATATATGTAAACTAAAATGATGTGATATAATATGTTAATACTCTAAGTCTTGTATTACTCCGTTAGTGCACCTATTTATAGCATCCTGTAACACTGTCATTTTTTTATTATTATTATTATTATTTTGAATTTCGAAACTGGCGGAGTTTACAATCGCCCATGACGAGTATACACTTACCAAAATATTTTGTTTTTGTAGAATTTACATATTAAATTCGAAGTAGACAATGGCAAAGAGATTAGATTACGATTTTAATGCGAGATTTATCTTATGAGAGGTTGAGTTCAGCCGAGCAACGTATCACCACGGTAATCTGCGAGGAAATCTAAGATTACATCTTATTTTGGATTTTTGATATAAGAATAATAGATTTAAAATTTCCACGTGTATGGTTTTAAATATAATATAAATTTATTAATTTCGTAATATATCCATACGAAAAATGTATCTGTGTTACAATTTTCTTGTCGTAAAGCAGAATAAAAAAACGAATCAATTTGAACTTTCTCCACCGGTTTGTGTATACATTTCCGTTCAGGTTGTTATTAAGTCGGTTTATAAAAAATAACAGAAAAAAATAATAATAACAACAACAACAAAAAATACGCACGCTGAACCCGATGGTGTTCATTTTAATGAAGAATCGTGGTCATAAACTTTTATTTTAATCGAATGCAATGTGCTCGCGTAAAGACAACGCTCCAATGCTGCCGCACATCCTAAAAAATAATAATAACAACAATACCTATTTTAACAACTGTGTGCAAACAACAAGAACAACAAGTTTATTAAGTCAGCACCGTCGTCGTAAACAATCTTCAGTTTCAGAGTTCGCTCGGTGCGGACGTGCTAATATTTATTTTTATTTTACTTTTTTCATCTCACGTTTTCGTTTTGCAAATTTCCACGAGAATGACATCGTCGCGGCAACGTTAAAATGTTCGTAATGGACCGGACTCACGTGCTTACGTGTCTTTTTGAGTATATGTGTATATGGGTGCCGAAATCGTGACCTGAATGCAGAGCCCCCTCAGCGGGAAACCGATTAACATTTTTCCAAATGACCGTTCTGCTCAACCCGAAAACTATAAAGGTTTACATAAAGTCTCCTAAGAAAGGTTCGAAGATATTGAGAGTTTCCAGGCATAAAAAAAAAAAACATAGGTGGTTCATTTGTAATGGGTATTACTACTAGTAATGGTATAATATTTTATCATCGGGCTCGTGCCATATTATAATACTACGATTTTACTCACCAAACGCTTTTTGTTTACGTGCGTACCGTTGGGCTACTCCATTTATATCCCGTAAACCTTGGATTCCTTCCGCGGTTATTACGATATACACACTTGTTGCCTCGAGAACCGTTGATGGTCATACACTGTTTTCCAAATCGTTGTGCAATCTATCGTAAAGAGTTCTATCGTTTTTCTCTCTCCGTTTTGATAGATCAAAATCGATCGTGGTCGACGATGTAAAATGTCTATAAAGCTTCCGTTAAACTAATGTTATAAATAACATAATATTATGTAGGTACATTAAATATTGATACGTCTCTACGAGTATATTATATATGTTACTGGACTATTATAAATATTTTATTCACTAGGTATATTACACAAATATTCAGTTGATTTTCCACTGTTGGGAGTTTTTTTTTTTTTAACTGATTATATAAAAAAACAACGAAGTTCTAGACTCTAGACAGCGTTAATTCCCAGCCAAGTTTCACCAATGGGTGATTTCTTAATTCAAAATATTCGTGTTACTTTTAAGATATCATATTGTGCTACGTTGTACAGATTGTGTATTTCAAATAAAATAAAAAAAAAAAAACTGATTATATCATCTACACGATTGTTTTGTTATTCCATGTATCATTATAATTGAGTATAATTTTATCGAAGAAATGTATTGTGCAGTAATTAAATCAACAAATCTGTTTGTTTGTATAACATTTTTCAATTAACCAGAGTAGAAGAAAACAAAATCATTGACCCATGTATATTTGAAATGAAATACTAATATAAACCTTCAAACAACGAATCCAATACGGCCAAATTACTTCATCAGATTATAGCTCAAATCAGTTTTATTCCAATACTGGACTTTCTTGAAACAATAGTTATAGTGATTAAATATGTTTTTCTTCTTGTATAAGCTTCGATAGAAGAGTATAAATAGGAAATGTCTGTATTATGTCTGTACGAATCTGAAAGCATATTAAAAAATATGTTTTTATTATTTTTTTTTTATCTACGAGATATAAGGTTTCCTATCTCTATAAATAAATATATATATTTACACAAATTAATTCCTATTTTATATTAATCAAGATAATGTTATGTAAACGTCAACATTTTGTCCACACTAAGAGTCGTGTCTAAAGATTCCATTATAAAATTCAATTAATTTTAATCTTTAGAAATTTAATGATTTTTAAAATAGATGAATAAAACTCTATACAAACTCATTTTACAAAGCTATTTGATGTGAACTCGATTAATTAAACCACGTACATCAAAGTATCTACACATTGATTATATTTTAATTACTGAAATACTGCAATGACAAATTTAAAAATAATAACTTTAAAATCCTACAAAACTCAGTCTTATATGTGTAATAATTCATTTATACTAAAGTATGTTAATCGCTATAGTCCATTTCGAGCACTAGTTGTATTATAATATAATTTTATAGCAATACTTATATATACTAATGGACAATTGAGTGGCTACGTAAGATTTTTATTAGGTCTATGTCATAATTTTAAAATTAAATATCAATAAAAAAAAAAAAATCTTACAATGGGGATCTGTATTATAATTTGCTGATGTGTTCTATTTTAATATGTTTTTAATAAATATTATTAAATGACAACAATTTAAAATTTAAATGACAAAATAAGAAGTTCCATCACTGGATGAATTTTTCGCTCAAGTCATCAGTCCCTTTTTTTAGTTTATTTATTTTATTTTTTATTATTTTTCTATCTTATCAACATTTATGCTTATTGTAAAAATAATATATTTACAGATTGTATAATAAAACAAATTAATAACAACAACAAAAAAAAAAAAAATGACAAAATAAAAAAGTTAATTACAAATATTAATACTTATTTTTAATAACTATTTTTCAAATTCAAGCGATACCAATAAATTTATTAATTTTTCAATAATTTGTGTTTTTGTTTTATTTTTTTTTTTATATCTAAATACTCATTTATTCTACTAAAAAATTATCAGATCATCAAGTATGACATATAGTACCTAATATATATACTACTATATAATATATAATAGGTTTATTGTAGATTATTAGATTTAGTTGATAATTTTAAGAAATATAATTGTTTTTTTTATTAATTTAATTGTGTCAATACACCATGTATTTTTACAATGTTAATATAATTTACGATTAATATGTTCACAACAAATAAATATTGAAAATTCTAAGATTTTTTTTTAACTGTTTAGGAAAATCTAAAAACAATAAGTTAAACTTTTTTAATATTATAATTTTGATATAAAAATAACAAAATGTTCGATTACCTTGGTTATAAAAAATTCAAATCATCTTTGCTAAAAATAATTTTTCATCGTATATAATGATGTATTGTCAAATTAATATTGAATATATTATTCATTGGAGCGGTTACCTTGAAAGAGATGCACTGAATTCTTAAAACTGTACATTAGAGCAGTTACCCACTTTCATCATTTTAAAGTTTTTTTATTCGTTCTTGCCTGATAGCCTTTTAATTTTAAATTATAAAAATTAAGATTAATTAAATTTACTTATACTATACCCATCCTTACTATACGCAGTTTAATTAAAATTTATACATATTACATATTACATAAAATCTTATATACATTTCAGTATCTAGAAACAAATTTAAAATACAATTTAACAAAATTAAATTATATGACATATCAAACGTTAATTTAATTGACAACTATAATCGGAACGCAGGAAAAATATTAAGTAATTATTTTATTTTATGTGACTTATCATCGATATGTTACAACGTTACGATGAAGCAATATTTATATAATTATACGTTTATAAAAACCCAACTCGCAATACAATGAAGACATAGTCTAATAATAAATACCTACATACCTGTCTGTATACATCATTATCGAGTTAAATACGGTCGTTGAGTATACTTTGTCGGGACTCTAGAAATTAAATTAACTAAATATAATTACCAACTACCCACCGGAGATTCGATCTTGTAGGGAATTGGTAGTAGGTAGTTTCTAGAACGAGAAACTGAAGAAATAATAGTACCCAGAGGTCGGTCGGCAGATACGTAGGCAGGTAGTCAGTTACGTGTTCTCGACTACAAATCACGTGGATTTGAAGTTTTTCTAATCATATAACTTACTGCGTACATCCGTTTAAATTACTGCTCGCAAAACCATTAAAACGGTGAGTGGTGATGACTGTTGGGGGGTACGTGTGTTGTAGGAAAGGTGAATCGGGGAGTAAAAAAAAATTCTTACTGTTGATTATAATTTGTCTTTGTAATCAATGACTGTGGTTTATTACCGTAGTTGAATTTTTATTAAAACCGTTATTATTAGAACCAGTCATACGTATTGATGAATGTCTGTACTTATTTTTCATTTTAACTTTCCCAATTCGAAAATGAAATTATCGTATTAATATTTTGATAGACTACAAAACGTATGGAGAAAAATATTGCTTTCTTACCATGATTTAATCCAAAAATGAAATTATTCGCAGTTTAAGCCGATAAGACTGATTTCTCTCGACGGAAAATAAATTATTTCCATAAAACGTGTAATAATATTAAACTGTCGTATGCAATTCACAAACTCCAACTAAACAATCAGCTTCTGAACGTATCAAAAAAAAAAAAAATAATATAATTTGTCAACGTCCTTATTTTATAAACGAACAAATAAAATGAAAATCGCCGAAGGCCGGTCTTAAAAATCTTAAGCAAAGACTGTAGTATGGACGATCGATATATTCGTGTGAAGCATATAATTGTTTTCAACGTACCTTAATTCTTCGTTGTAATCACCGTGGACGATTTGTTTAAATTACACAAAGACCGAGTTTATTGCGAAAAATAATAGTAATAACAAAAGAAACATGTTTTAGAACTTGTAATTGTTTAATTAACAAACGGTGAGCTAACGGCAAGGGGAGCTCGTGCCTACGGAATAATAAACTGGCAGTTTCATTAAAAACATCGGAACGAAAAGAAAAGAAAAACCATGCGAACGTTTATTGTTATTCGTTGTTTAGGGAAATGTAATTTCGTTAATTGAACTGGCTCAATGCCATGAGAAGGACTTTGGGCACTCACGTTATAGTCACCTAAAACAGTGTAAGGACCGCGGGTAGACGGCGATGATTACACCTCGTTTTGTTGTCGTTGTGAAATGACTCTCATTTTGTATTTTTTTTTTTTTTTTACATAATCCACCATTATTATTATAATATATTCGTGACGCTAATCTTCAATTGGCAAATGCCGTTTTAGGTTCAAATTTACCAATCCCAAAGACGGATTCGACGAAAATGGATCCCAAATTCAACGGCACGTTACAAAACGTAACAGCCACGGTTGGCAGAAGGGCCACTTTATCATGCACCATCGAAAATCTAGGGGCGCATAAGGTGAGTAGTTTTTCACGTACTTATCCTATTTAAATTTGTTTGTTAGGCGTATGATAAACTACCGAGTAAAGACGGATTAAACAATACTATACATATTATAACCTACCAATAATAACCTTGAAAATATTAGGGATCAATATTTTCTGGAAAAGCCGTTTTCTCGAAATGATTTATCTCATCTCCATGTTTTGGGAATTAAATGGTTTTATTTCTCGAAATTTCATTCATTGCAATAAGTACATAAAGTGGAGATTATTAAAAAATACATATAAATTTATTTAACGTATTTAACGCAATGTTAAAAAATTGCCTTACAAAGAATTGTACATGAAAAAAAACCAACATCATGTATTAGTATTATTTTTTTTTTTTATTATTATTATTACCAATATTCATTCTAAAATTATTGCAATGAATTAAAAAAAACATACCGTTATA
Organism: Aphis craccivora; assembly: GCA_009835225.1. Classification (NCBI taxonomy): domain Eukaryota; kingdom Metazoa; phylum Arthropoda; class Insecta; order Hemiptera; family Aphididae; genus Aphis; species Aphis craccivora. The sequence goes on along the minus strand of VUJU01000085.1, from coordinate 111,565 downwards.
TACTTAAAATCTGCATAATTCCATTATAATATTTTATAGTTAATAATAAACAATATATTTTATATTTATAATTTTGAATCTATATTAAAATGTAGAGAATGTCTAGAAAGTTTCAAAAAATTTTTACAATTTGGTATTTACGTTTATGAAGTGTTTTCTAAAAAACTATAAAATAATGACTAAAATTATTATTAAATAAATTGTATCATATAGCAGTCATAGAGTCATATAATTTTTTTTTCGACCAGAAAACCAAAATTGTATAAAAATAATATTTTATCTTATTTAAATTTCTTTATTTTAATAACAGTCTTATAATTTGTATATTGTATTTTATTATATTAAAAACATCAATAAAACAAAATATCTTCACAATATGTAAATGTATATAGGTATATTATAACTAGCTACTTTGGTTATAATCATAAATTGCATTTAGGTTATATCATTAATAATGTTTGGGAGCTTTTTAGACGATTCTCTCCTGGCCACAAATCTGTTTCATTAGCATGTGAATCTGAATAACTAATTTTTATTTTGCATTTTTTGGTATTTATTACTTTTTAAGTCATTTTTTGACATTTTTAGGTCATTTTCCCACATTTTTAGTCATTTTTACTGATTTTACACTAGTTCACTTCTTATCGTTTCTTGTCGACCATTATACCTATAACTTAAAACTTGGAAATTACCATATACAAATATTTTTAATTTTTTTATTTCTCTATTTTAAGGACATTTTTGTAATTTTTATGTCAAACATTTAGTATTTCGAAGCTTTGATAACTTATATAGAATTTTATTGTAAAATAGAGTAAAATATTTTTAAAAAATGTATTTTAATTGTAATTTTTTAAGAACATTTTTCGCCATTTTTATGTCATATTTGCATATTTTTTTTAGGTCATTTTTTATTGTTTTTAAGTTCCGAGCCCTAATCATTATACATTACAATACTTAGAAAAAATATATAATACATTTCTACCGTCTCCCGTCAGTCACACGTAGTTTCAAGAAATTGGATGACAGACAATTGACAGTCAGGATAAAATAAATACTTCATATTCAATTTTCACGTTCAAATATTTTAACTGTTCTATTTAAAAAGGTTTTTTTTTTTGTAGATGTTACCATTCAAGTTTTAAAAATTACATTAGTAATGAATAAATAAATCATAAATTCAAAAATTGCCTGACTTAGTTAATGCGTAGTGTAATACCTACACAAACTATAACAAAATAGAATTATTAATTGTTCAAAGATAAATGTTTATATAAATTAGAATTTCCGAGTAAAAATTTTAGTTGGGCAATATAACAGCTGTGGATATAATAACATTATTATTATTATTGTTATTATTATTTTTTATTCGATATCTATTTAATCATAACGGTGCTATTAATTTTAACGTGACTGATTCCTAAGACATATACATATGTATCTATCGTAACCGAACCATATTTACGAACATTTAAATTAGTATACTTAAACTTCACGTACAGTACAACATCATTATAGTTCGATAACGTTTAGGTATATTATTATTTTATTAAATTACCTAGAATACGCTGTTACTGTTCGTCGAACCGTGTACTTGTAGGTGAGTAACGAATCTGTTTTATCATAATTTCCCAGTCCTTCTTACCGTCCGTACACCGTTCGACTGAATAATGGACCAATCGTGTTTCAGTGGGTTCACATGTCCATTTTTGCCTTTTTAATAACGCAAACCCAATGCTTATTTTATTATTAAATCATCTGCCAAAACGGGATTTTCGGGTATCATCGCCTCGCGTATTATGCAGTCGTGTAAATGGAATTCACAACGTTTCACGTGGCTTTTCATGCTCGCAATCATTCCATCGCACATTCGGTACGTAGTCAACGTACCTAATACTGCAGACCATATAATAATTATATACATATCGTAACTCATACGCATATTACTAGGTCTTATACTATCCACCAAACCATTAAACTCAAAATACTTATTATTTCAAAAAATACGAACTTTTAAAAAATACATATAACAATCACATTACTGACTATTAATTGTTAAATTGTGATTTTATTCAATGACAACGTTCGTTAATTACTTATTCCGATACGAAAAATGTAAATATAATTTTTAGTACTTCGATTTATAAAAATCGAATTTTGAGTAAGAAGTTTATTAGGTATGAGTAATAATTATTTAAAGTTATGGTGATCGGGGTAGATTTGTACAAAGGTATCTCATCATTTAAGATCTACTCCAGTCATCTATACTTAAAATAATAATTAATTTTAATTAACTGCTTATCCAAAATTTGATTTTCATAGATAAATATATTCAAATATATTTTTCTTATTTTCATATGAAAAATATGCATTGTCATTAAAAACAGAGTAAAACATATACAACATTAATAACAATAGAAAATCAAAATATTAAAATTTAATTTAAAAACGTTAGAATTATGTAAAAGAAATATTTTCAAAAACATCAATGTTTTCTGATTCTGAAATAATATGTGTATTGTATTATATAGATCACTTCTAAAATGATTAGTTTTCTTTTTAGACCATATCTACACTATATTACCATAGTTGAATGTTTTGTTTGTTTTTTCTTTGTTGTTTTTCCGGAAAATCCACTTGCATACACACATAGGTTGCGAGTGAGTTGATTTTCGCCAAAATACTGTTTGGTCAACTCTTCAAATGACTATAATATCAAAAGAATATAAAATACAAGAGTATCACATAGCGCTATAAAATAAATTTGTTAGTGACCAAAAAAGAATCTATGTCTTAAAAATGTCTGATCATCCAACGTCATAACTCGTTATAGTTATAAACAAATTATTTTTACTATTATTACTGTATTGTATTAACTAATCTAACGAATGAATTACATTGGCAACTTCAATACTACCAACGCAATTTTGTGATTAATGTAAAATCATTAAAAAAAAAAAACTTTTAAAAGAAACCTTAAAATATAAATTATATACATCGGTATTATTAATACATTATACGAGTAAAGTCAAAAATTCAATACGGGACACAGTAATAACTTGTTCACAAAATTAATTAATTCATTAAAGCACAACAATATATATATCATTCAATACTGAAAAATGAAACAGGATCCGTAAAGCTTTATTTTTTTTTAAACTAAAATGACATCGATGAATAAAACCAATCCGACCGGTAAATGCATTATATAAATATATAATAATTTATTGAATATGCACTAGGACTTTCAGACTTTAAATAACAATATATTATTATCACCGCGCGTACTCAAATTGTAATACGAATCCATAATAATATTCTCGTCAAGTCTGATTATAATATACGTTTTTCATTTCCCTTTTACAGCGATCGTCCGCACCAATGCATGTTGGTACAATTAACCTTTTCCGCCGCCGCTGAATTCAATCAGCTTTGTCCTCCGCGCGTTTTTATTCGATTATCGGTCAACGGGGATCAATCAATCGCCTGGTAGTCGTACAACGGCGACAGTGGTAGAGTCTTTTATTTTTTTTTATCTATTTCTCCGACTCTCTCTCATTTTCTCCCTCAACCTCTCTCAATCTCCTTCATGTGTATCTCTCTCTTGACTCGCGTCTTAATTCAGAGCTAGCCACCGCCGAAGGTTTATTAAATCTTTGAATTGGCTTCCAACTCACGTATACATCCACCACTACCGGCCAAGGAATAAAATATCTCTCCCGCGTTTCTGGGTACATGGGATCTACGGTGAGTGAATAGCCGCGGCAACAGCAGCCGACACACCGCTTTTATAAATTATGCAAATCAAGCCTGCAGGTGCCCACCACTCGATCTGATCCGACAACCAAGCGGTCATCGTTAAGGGGCCAAAACAGCTGCGTCACCGTCGTACGGTCGTTGCTACCCTACACCTAACCGCTATATGGATTCGGTGCATCGGACATGTTTACACTCGGACGGGATCACGTGGTATAAATAATAAGGGCGAGATTCAAAAAAAAAAAAAAAAATAAGAATAGTAGGAATAATTGATGATAAAATACAAACGACAATAGTTTCGTATTTATGTGAGTAATAACATCGTTACATTCTATCACAACTGACAACGAAATAGTTTAATTTTGTTTCCTACATTTTTTCCATCGTCGTTCATTTGGATTAACTATTTAAAGATATTTTACGATATTTTGATAATATTCTATGACAATCTCAGCTGTGTCAAGTATAATTGTCAAACTAATAATATGAGGTTTGTACCATTATGTACGGTCCATATCATCCGGTTTGCACTGCGTGTGTGCACCTACTATGAGGTTTTCTCCCAGAACAATTAGTTAGTTTGATTTGTGAATTTGTGTTATATCGATTCTGTGTTTTCGTATATGTGTATATGGTTGTGTTATAAACTTATAAGTAAGTTTTTATTTATAAGTTATAAATTATAAATAAAAACGTAATTCTAATAGTATTTTGACCCAAACTTAATTCCGTTAGAGAACTACATGTTAAGTTGGTAACATTCCGACGCTTTTAGAAATCAGATAAACTAAACCGAATGGTATATACGCGTATGAATGTAGTATAAACATTGAATTTCAACGATAAAACTACATTTTAAACTTTTATTTTATATTGAACTTACCTTTTTATATATATCTAATATATATATATATATATATATAAACCCAATAAATACGTCCGGTGCAACTGAATATATATTTTATATACCTAACTTAAAATTGTGTTTTTTTAACCTTTTCTCATAACAACAGTTATAATAAGTTGTATGATTTAAATATATATTTAATTCTCCTATTCATCACGTTCGATGTACTAATTAAAACAAAAAGAAGGATAAAACTGACATTTTAAATATCGTATAACAGTTTATTAAGACATGATGGTAGAATTCTAAAACCATCAAGTAAATACTGCCGTTACCATTTGAAATTGTTTTGTAAATTTTTAATTATTAAATATGCATTGCACACTGATAATTGAGTTCCAATATATAATTAATATTTAAATACCTTATATAATATAATAGATGAATATATTATTATGTTAATCAACTCTAAAACTTCCGATTAACTACCTTGTTGGTAAAAAATTATCATATTCAAAACAAAAGAAAAACAATTTTCAATGTAAACTAATAAATTGTTTCCTTTTTAATGAATTTATCTTTACAATTTAAAAATTACTCAAAATATATATATATATATATATATTACATAATTTATAATTAAAAATTGAAATATTAAAAACTCGGATTTAGTGTTTTAAATTATAAATATTCTCTGTGTATGTTGAAATCCTTTTAATTATATAATATGTATTATGTACTAAATCATAAAATGCTTACGAAAAACCTATATTTTTTTAAGAAAATTATGTTAATGGTATGTTGCTAAATTATTAATTAATTATCTTCAACTAAAATCAACTATTTTAAGAAAAATAATTATTATTCAAAGTAAATAAGTTGAGAAATGACAAAGAATTATCTGGTACTTAAATCATTTATAGTTAATGTTAATATAAGTGATAATTTTCGATATTTGATACGTTTTATAGTAAAAATAGTATGTAATTATTATTTTAATATTTATACGCTAAACATATTATCATCTTAATACGTATCCTTATATTATACTATTATTATTATTATTAACATTGTTTTTTATTATTTTATTAACAATTATAATTACAATATATACATTTATTCGTACAATAAGTAATTTTTATATTTTATTAAATAGCGCGAAATTTCAGGATAAAGAGGTTCTCAGTACTACCACCCGATTCAATTGTATTACAAATTATATTATTTGTGTCAAAGTAATGAAATTTTTTTTTTTTAATTTTTTTTAATACATTGTTTTAGTTTTTATTTTTTTAAACATTCAAATGAACATATTTTGTATAATGAAAATAGTACAATACACACTTATATAGATTCTTTAAATAACTATGATGTAGTTTTTTTTTTTTTTGTATATATACTTTTTCTATTGCAAGATAAATGCTTAGAAAGTTTTTTCTTACACATTCAAAAGATTAGAATTATTCATTATAGCTTTCAAAAAGTTACGAAAATCTTTTAAAACAAAAAGCCATTATATTCATAATATAATATGCACAGTATTATTTTATTATTACAATAATTGGAAACCATCATACTAAGAATTTCATTTATTTACAACTTCTAAATAATTATAAACAATTTGAATTTTTTACAAATTGTTTTGATTTTGATATTTTCTATGTTATCAATTAATATTATGTCTTAACTCTCACAGTTGTTGTGATTCGTTTATAATTGTTTTAATAAGTTATTGATTCCGAGTGAAGTTACAATTAATGTGTTGTTAAAATAATGGTTTTAAACCTTTTTTTTATTTATAACTATTAATTTACGCTTGTGTTAGTAATCTAATTTTGGAATAGTAAAAATGCTTCTATCTTCAATTTTGAGAATTATTTTTTTAGTAAATTGAATCTAGTTGATACTTTGGAGAGTGAAAGTAAATTCACTTTTCAAAATAATACTAAAATAACTTAAAACAAATTACGAATAAATGGGAATATTTCTATTGTACTGTTTTTTACTGAAATCGATCTAGATATTCTATTGTACTTAATTCAAATATTAATAACCATAGATTTATCATATTTTTATCAAATACTGATTTTAGCCAAAAATAACATAATTCAATTTTCTTATTATCATCAATAAAAAAATACCTAGACACATTTGCAGCAGCCACTATATATGTTATTGATTATAATATAATCTACGAGTATATTACATAAAAATAAAAAAACCATGAATTTGTACTGAGATATTCAAATTAAATTCACAGACATCACGATTTTGGTATAAAAAACCTAATAATCAATAATATAGTATTATAATTAACACTATAATTGGATGTATGAATATTAAATCGTAACCAACAATGAATTTAATGGAGCCAGAGGTTATATCCTTGAAATAATTATACGGTTTCATTATTCTTAAAGAATAATTAATAACAATGTTTAACAACCATTTATTTTTATAATTATTTAATCGAAATTTCGTTTTATTACATTAAATATTGAAACTTGACAATTCTGAAGGAAATTACCGTAAAAACGATATATTTATTGAATAACAACCATTATTAATTATCGTTTTGAACGAAATTCATTGGTCCATCAATATAACGAAATTCAATGTATTATTATTTTGGAAATATAATTAAAGTATTTAAAGATATTAAAAATCAAAACAAATTAATACCTAATAAATAATACAGATTATTTAGGTGTCGTATATCTGGAATCATATTCGCAGCATTTAATTCTAGCGGTCGTGAAAAAAAACCACCTCTCGGGTACCCTGTATATTTAAACAAAAAATTGAAAAACCACTAAATTTGATTTTGAATTCATCTGAGAATTCTTCATTTTAATTTACTTGACTCTTATAATATTACAGTATAAAATATAATTCAATTAACGTTCGTGTTTAACTGTTGATCGCTAAGACGGTGGCTGCACGAGGTTTGCACAATTCGTCCGTCAGATGACAAAACCGCTAAACCACTTTATTGTATTTTGGAGTGAAACTTTTAATTTTGTGTCGGATCGAAGTACTGTTAGTAATGAAACCTAACCTTACTTAACCACCCAACTTCACCTCCACCCGTACAAACAAACACAAACATTTTAGTTCAAACGTGTGTAGTCTTTCCGATTCCATCTCGATTCAATTACAAAATGTATAATAATATTCATCAACTTTTAATGGCAAAAAAATATATCACGGTTATTACTTATTACGAATTGCTAATAATATCACAATATTATTATACTTTTTTTATTTATGTATTTATTAAGCTTATATAAATATAATATATATATATACACTTTTTTTTTCTAAATATTTAAATTTTCAATCAATTCAGTGCAGATATTTCATTTTATTTTGTAAAAAAAAAAATTTCAAAATAATCCTTTTAACTTATTGAACAACACTGGCTATTAGTATATTTTACTTTGTGTATTTTGTATTTGTGTCAAATAGAGCTAGATATCGAATAAGGCTACATAATTAGTCTAAAAGGGATCCATCAGAATTTTTTCAACAATCATCTATTTTCTTCTTAAAAAAATTTAATAATACTTTATTTACAAAATATATGTATATTTAAGAGTAATATAGTGTCATTTATTTATATATTGTATAACAATTTAGAACTAGTATAGCAATTATTAGTATTGGTAGTTAAATATATTTCTGGTTTAGATAATATTTATTTTTTTTACTAGTTGACCACTTTCGTAATAATAAAAGTATTATCAAAAATAGTTCTTTTGCCCAAAGTGAGTCAAAATATTTTGAGAATATTATCTTAAGTAGACAATTATGATGTAAACAGAAAATATCAAGTATCTACGTTATCGAGTTTTAATAAAACAAAATCGTTGTTGGTGTTTAATTTTTGGCCTCTAACTCCAAGCTACAAATTAGATCTACAGTGCTACCAGAAACAACCATTATTTTTTGAAAATAAAAATATTATAACTGTCTCAAACGATGATGTCAGACAAAAAAAAAACATATTATTATAAATTAAATTAATTTGTGACAACGATCAGAATCTAAAAATATATCTCATGTAACTGATCACGAGGAAAATTTCTCATAGCGCACCCTAATAGTGTGATGTTTTTGAGAGGCTTTTAATTTATTAATATACGCGTGTTGTAAAACAAAATTTTTTTTATAGTTACAAGATATCACACAAATTAAACAATATTTCATAAACTGAAAATTATAAAAAAAAAAAAAAAAATGAAACGATAACAAAGTGTTTACATTATTATTATTACTATTACTATTTTCAAAGCTCCACGAATAATAATAATTATATGCACGTCACTATTTTATTATGTTCATTCGTTTTTGTCATTACTGTACACATTATAATAAACAATGTAAAATACCATCATCTAAAAACGATTTTCATATAAAGAGCATAATGAAAAATAAATAATTGTTATAGTGAATGTATATTTACAAAAAAATGTCATCGCCAAAAGAGCGAAACTATTTTAAAAACTATAAGTGCATAATTTTCAAGGAATATATAAATTAAAACGTAAATTATTATTAATATTAAATGCTTAATTAGGCAGTATCAATCGAAATTCAATCGAGATAACTAGGATCAAAATATTGATGATCGAAAACTCAAATATGATATTTTTTTAACATCCTCGCCGCAGACATAAATAATACAACTATAATATCTAACGCATAAAAATTTATAGTTGGAAATTATTTGAATAATCTTTCCGTTTTTATGCAGTTAGCAATTGAAACTATTCATATTTTCCATTGCTGAATACAAATTCAACTTAGTCACTTCTGTGATTTTAATTTTGTACATATTTTTAGGGATTTTAAATTTTTACTAGTTAATATTATCTAGCGAGCTATACCGGTATGAGAGCAATTTAACTGGTTAACAAGAGTTCGACGAGCGCACCAAACGCGTACGTGAATAATCCAGGAAATTTCCAGTTTTGTATGTCTTTGAACGAAACAGAGTTACACACAGAAGTGCGCGGATATAAATCAAAACCATAGTGGTACAGCGGTCGGATGAAAAGTGGTAATGGGTGTGGAGAGAGGTGGTTAAGCCAGATTTATTTTTGTACTTCTCCGGCACCGCAGAAAAGAATATTTCATCAGCGTTCCCAAACTTTTACAATATTTAAATGGTAAAAAGCGGTGTCCTGGGTAGCCGGCGAGGGGTAGGAAAGATGAACACGTATGCGAGCGTGTGTACAAAAGCACAGTCGCGAGCGGAGGGCGTCCGGAGCGTTCACAAGGAACCGAAGAGGGGTGAGTCTGTGCAGCTCGACGACGGGTGAAAGAGTACTGCACAGGGTTGCGTTTCTTTTTTTTTTTATTCCACACTCAGAATTTGATATTTATTACCATTATTTTTGTCGGTTATATAATTCGGGCACTTTACCATTACAGTCGGCTCGAGTGGAACAACGCTCGTTCGGTCGTTTGGCTGTGGCGAGTGCGTGCGTCACGCACGATACAAATGCTCATGTTTTCGCGCGCAATTCGAATATTATATAAAATATATCAACGCAATATATTATACTGTGCGCACATTGCATAACGCCCGAGATTACACAACGGTGGTAATAATATTATTATATAATATATTATGTGTAATATACGTATTGCGTGAAGCGGTAAATGCCTCGCCACATTGTTCGGCGATAATAATAATCGAACGCTCGTTTATATATTGGACATTTCGGGAAATTGTTGTACGCTGGCGACATAATAATAATATTTCCAATGACGTACGGTAGTCGTCGTAAATAATAATGGTAATAGTAATAGCGATATTATTATTGTTTATTAAAATATTGCATCGTGTATATAAAAAAAAAAAGTAGTGTCTCGAATATTCGATATTTAATTACGGTGGTGATATTTTTGTTTTGATTTAACATGCATGTGTGGTAATTTTTCCAGCGTACAACGCATAGTGACTTAATCAATGTTTCTGTTTCAAAATGTGATTTAAGGTATCTGTTTTACACACCACACCACCGCAAAGGGCATTGGCGCCGAGATCTGTTAAATTAATATTGTTAAAATGGTTAAATAAAAAAAATTATTCTGAAGGATTCTATCTTTAGATGATTTCCCTTATCATATGCTTTTTGTGTTATTTTATGTTATGCATATGTTTATGTATACCCATTAATTTTATTTATTATATATAATCAATTACAGATTGTACATTTTCTGAATATAAAATTAAAGTATCTGATAACAGATGTGAATGTTGCATCGTACCTAAGAAAAAACAAAAAAAAAATATTTACAAGTATAAAGATTTTTTTTATCACGGCACTCCGCTTAGGCAATTTAGTAACACTACTGTACGCGATGACGATACATCCGTCAACTACAACGTTCTAATAATATGTAGGTATTATAATTTTACATTTTTTTTTTATTAAACACTATTATTATTTTTACTATCACATAAACTTAGTATTGTTTTTAACTTTAAAATAGAGAACAAATTTTATAGAATTAATGGTTAGCAACAATACTTAACACGCATGCAAATAATTTTTATATCAGAAAATTTTATGAGAAAAATCATCAGAATTCATTACTATTTCTATAAATGTAATACTCAAGGAGATCAATCTTCGTTTTAAATATAACTATTCAAACCTAATAGTAATTATTGTAAAATATTATTTATTAGCATTTAAAAATACAAACATAAAATGCTATTGATTCCATAGTACTAGCAATTCTGCAATTTCTGCAATATTGCTCTTAAAATTTTCATTAAAATTTTTACTGAAATAATTGTCATTAAAACGTTCACCATGGAATATAAATTTAATTATATTTGCATCTAATAGAAAATAAGACAGTTAATTTGTTTTTTTTTTTTTTTTTTTGATAATATATTGTGCATTATGTACACATTTCTTTTTTTTTGATATCTCGTTTAACAATTGCATAACTTTTATAAAATATGCAGCTATAATTCTATTAATCACGTTGAACGATGTTTATAAACGAGAAACCAATTTAAACCATTTAAATCTGATTATTGTGTTTATAAAATATTATCCAGGATATTATACTGTGTTCTGATATTATATAATACAAGTCTATGTTGTAAAATTTGCTGCTTATGTTAATGTAAAACTTCGGTTATCGCTTCTTCATACCAGACATTATACTTGTTTATAGATAGTTTTAACACGTCTGTGTCCAATGAGTATCAAAATAGTTACAAAACATTATAACGTCCAGAAGTAAAATGATAAAATAAATTAATTTCAATTTAATACTTTTAGATATCTACTTCATACTAGTATTTAATCATTGTTCACCATTTTATTTTTTCCTAATATAAAAACGTAAATATTTACTTACATAATCTAACATTATGCATTATGTATATATGGAACACAACTAGTTTTCCGATGTCTTAAAACGTAATTTTTTTTTTTTTTTACTTGTTTCTCTGAGTGGATACAAAACTCTTTTAAAATCTTTACATTTCTAATGTAAATTTAATTGCAAATACTTCCTTGATATTAAAAGTTTTAAACAGTTAATGTTTTTTTTTTTTTTTTTACACGGCATGTTTAATGTTTAAACACTTTAAACAACATATTGTTGTATATTATAATGATATATAAAATAAAATATGATTATTGTAGATCAGATTAGACTATACTTGATCACATGATATAAAATGTTAATATAACTGTACATTATTTTAAAGATGAGACACATTTTTTTTTCATTTATTCAATATATTATATGTGTTTACTTAGTTCCCTTAATACATTTAAGTTACAATTTCATTATTTTTAATGACTTATCGTATAATAACATTTTATAATTATAGCAGTGTTACATTATGTTCAATAATATATCAAATGTAGTTAAGTGATAAAATTGTATTTTCATCGTTCTTATATTAAAGATAACGTTTAGACTATGTTTTAATTTTAAATAAAGTAGTTGTAGTGAATAAAGAGACCCCCGTGGAAAAAATGATTAAAAATTTAAAACGGACAAACCTTATTTACGTTCCGCATTGATTACACTCCTCCTGAAGTATGCTCGAACGACTCTCGGCGGCGACATTCACTTGTTTTTTATTTTTATTTTTTTCATATGCATATATAAAAGCCGTACTAACATAAAATTAGAGTCGTTTACGTATAACCTAAAACGCTATAAAACATCACCATGCGATGAGCGGACCATGTGGATGGGTGGTGAGTAAAAAACTCAACTCCAACGACCCCTTTAAATTAAGACGATCATCCCTGTTCTACACCCCACGAAGATAATGGTTTTTTTTTCGTTCGCTCGTCCGTTCCTAAGTCTCATTATTTACAGTCTGCCGGTTCGCACAGGTACCGGAAAAAATAATAACAGTAATAATAATAACGTATCGTAAACCTCACTTGTAACGTTTCTTCGTTTTGAAGAGTAGGATGGTGTATGTTTTATCCGTCCGCTATAAAAATAACGGTTGTGATAGCGGTAGATGCGTCTGTGTATAGACAAAAAAAAATTATATATTGTATATTATGTACAAGTAAAAAACAAAAAAATCACATCGAAATCTTATACCTAGTTAAACCATATCGAGTGATCGGAAGAAATATAATCGCCCGGTTTTCGTGTTTAAGAGCATAAAAATAGACTCATGTCAAACCAATTTGCTATAAAAATAAAGTACGGTGATACTATATTATAATAAAAAAAAATAATTCAAAAAATGTCATTAGTCCAGTCGAGTAAGGACAGTATATTTAATAATAATAATATTATTATTATACTATCGATACGTGAAGGAGCTAATACTATATGGTGTAATCAGTCGCTTTTTATGGAATTGACTGACTACGCATGTAAGCAGAAACAAATAATCTGAACTTTTGGGTCTTGCAGTGCGTAAGTTGCATAAAGAACGGCGAGAGGGGTGTGGAATATGAGTATACAGAAAAGACTAACAAGACCCTAACGATAAATGGCCACTATAAGTATGCCCCGGTAAAAGCGTTTTATTTTTGTTGCACAGTGGCGTTGGTTGACGATACGATAATGGGATTTAGTAACAGTTCACCTACATCAATGCTTTAGCGGTATTATTTTTTCTTAATCTCGTTTCATTTATCGATTTTAAAACCATAAATCATAATTGGTATAATATGGAGGGTTAAATTAATATAATATGACGTACTTCAATAATACTAATTACATAAACAAATTACTTTAATCCATGAGTTACATTTATAAACACATATATAGGGAACATATTATAATATACTAAAATTAATAATTTTTAAATTAAAAATGTGTTTAAATTGTATACAAAAAAATGTATTATAGATGTCTAATACATTACTACACGCTTACATATTATATAATGTTATATTTTATTATAATATATAGTGTTTGATGCACAGAATATAATTTATTATCTTATTATCTTAAAAAAAATTCAGTCGAACAATACACACGTGAGTTTTCGTCTGGTGACTTGTCGTGGCAATTAGTGCTTTACATTCAACGAACTCATTATTTTTATTACATTCCAAGTAATAATGGTCTTTTGTTTAACAATGTCACTTTAACTTATAAATATTTTATTTAATTATTTGTCTTTAGACATTCTCACTTAAGCGTTTAAATACTCTAAATGTATGCTTCCTACGGATGAAGTATTAAATAATATATTATTATATTCCATATATTCTAATCTACAGTTACGCAACACTTATCTATTATTGTTGCGTTTTTGAAGGATACCGCCCAATTTACGAATTATTTTTATCGTCTTACGCTATCAACGCAATGTCTATTATTTCACCCAATAAAAATAATAAAAATAAATTCAAGACTGTAACACTATTAACATGTAAATTAAACAAATCAAAATAATAATACTATAAAGACAAATAACTTCAATACGACCTTGCTAGATTCCATGGAAAATAACAATTCAACTACTCAAATATCAAAAAAAAACTCTTATTCAAACCAAACACAAACTCTGATCCACCATTTTTACTGTAAAAGCATCAATACGTAAATAAAACACTGTTGTATTCAAGAAAATACTTTGAAGTATTCAGTTCAACGGAACAAACTCTAGTTCTCTGCCGAAGAAGTACAAATTCAATTTATTGAATAATTTAACTATTATTATATCTATTAGGTACCTATTATATACTTTCATAAAAAGCGTGGCTGATTTACCTGTCATGTGTACAGAACTAACTAAACTGATTTATATTTACACTCCTAAATGTAAATCAACAGAAATCTGATTAAAAATTCAAATTGTCAATCGAGTCATATAGAGAAGTTGTTCAATTTTTAAGAAAAAAAAATGTTGAATTCTATACTTACCAATTAAAGGAAAAAAATCAACTTGAGTAGTTATTTACAGCTAACATCTAACCACATAATTTTACTTAAAAATAATGAGTGTTAGAAACGTTTTTATTCTAAGTTAGATAAATAACACAGGCTCATGAAAAACCTTTTAATTTTCTTCTTCATCTACTTAGAACCCATGATTCACTTCTACCACATTTTACAACTCACTACCTTAATCTACACCAAAATAAAAGTTGAAGAACCCCACAAACTCAAAACAATCTCTCAATGAACGAACTATTAAGATTTGAACGCTTATTGTGATGTACTCGCCTCGCTGCGCACATTGCAAAATGACCATCATTCATCTTCCTGACAGAACTATTGTGAAGAACTCCTCGATGCGCACCATGTTAAGAAAGTCATCCTGAAAACTACAAAAAATGTTCATTCTATAAAAATCTACATCATCGTAAGAATTCCGACATATATAATAAAACATTTTTCTGTAATAACACAATTAATACTAATCTTAATTATAAACATATACAAGATAGTCACCTACCGAAATCCACTTTTACTACACTTATATACCTTCATCCGATACAATTGAATATTTATATATCACCATACACAAAAGAATCACTTAGAATCAACACATAAGATTAAACAAATTAATTTAAAACTCTCGTTCTGGAACGCTCAAAATTATGTTGTCAAAAAATAAATGTTATAACCAGTTTAAAAATCAAACTATTAATTTACAAGACATTTTTAAAACCTATTTTGATTTATGGTATTTAACTTAAGTTAATTGTTTCGAGTGGAATAGAAATTGAATGTATGAAAACCCAATATATATGTTAAAACGATCGAAAAAGATAACCTGCAGTATTTACAAGCAATTATTTTCTCATATCTTGTCAACTACAATAACCCACTAATTAGTAAATTAAACATCTCAACACATCCTAATAATTATCGCCGTTGACTGAAAAGGAGATGGTGCAAATATATTTTGCCTTAATTCACACTATTTACTAAATTTTTACTTTTCTCGTTATGTCCTCTCGTTCCTCTTTTACATTTTCTGCCGTTTCCCTCCTTTCTCGTCCATCCTTCAATTAACGAGTCACTATTGGGTAATTTCTTATTCAATTAAAACAAGTATTCTGTCTCCCCCACATTATGGTAAGCAGTATAGATAGTATGTATCTTATAAAAAAAAAAAAAATGAATTCCTAAATGTTCATACAATAATATAAACACTTTTTACCTAAACATTTTAAAACGTCTTGCTTAATAATACATAATAAAAGTGCTTTTATGAAAGCATTTACGGGTTACAATGTTTGACGGAATCATTATAACAAATATGTTAAAATTACATTAGATTATTTTTTTTTTTTTAACTATTAATAGTTTATTGATTAGTAAAGGTTAATGATTGCACAATGTACATTGAAATTTGAATACAAGAAATTTACGTATATGCCTGACTTATGCACTATAATACAATACATGTATATAGTACATGCATTTCGCAGCCTAGTACGATGTGTGGAATACAAAACCGTATGTCGATTGAACAGTAGACGGAGAGGTGTACATGCAAATTACATCACGGTCGTGGTAGTGAAGGATGGTGCAAGAGTGGGTGGTGGTAGAGACGTCGAATTTCCCAAAGGACGTAGTACGCGAGAACTTGTTGATCGGAGTAAATGTACGGATTTATAAAAGCAGATGAATACGCGGGTGTAAGGGACCGGGTTAACGATAAAAAAAAATACACGTTATATACGATACAGAACGCTTCGTTTTAAATATATTGAAAACCTACACGTTATACTTTGAAGTCGAGCTATTTGGATCCGGCTGATAAAAAGTTTTTTTGCCACGCGGACTGGCACGTAAATATTCGATTCAACGCTGTAAATACGTTTCTATACCTTGGTGTAATTATTACATGATCAAATTAACCAAAAGATAGTAATTTCGTAGTAAATTTTAAATAATAAGTATACAATGGAAATATATTTTATGATGATTAATAAATACGAATATTGACTAAGAATTAACATGAAAGCGACAATGTCAACGTTCGGAAAAATCTCAACATGCCAGTTTGCTCCGATACGATCGCGATGATAAGCTTGAGCGTTATTTTATTGTAGATGTGTTGTGGGTAAAGATGGTAAAGTATAGCTGAAAATGTATTTTTCTTCAGAAAATAGTAGAATTATTTTTATAAAACATTTTCTAAATAATAGTTACATAATTTTTTTCTAGTGTATTTGAATTTTAAATATATTATTCTGCCACTAAAAGTATTATTCTTTAGTGACATTAAGGATTCTTTAAAGATTTAGAGGCGTTAAATGGTATATTTACAACTCAACCGGGTATATTTATTTTGTTCATAATTATTATTAATTTATGCGATGGTTTATCACCCACAACAAATGCACGATACCATATTTTATAATTGACATAAATATTCTTCATAAATCGTGCACAATACTGTTAACCCGATTAAACATATTTAATTAGTGTTTGTTTTACTGGACAACAGCGTATACAAAATAATACCTGAGTTTCCTATTTTCCAAGATTTTATTACACGGTTTTCAATTATCTGAAAACGCAGAAGAACCTTATCATGATTCATGTCACAGAATTTCGTTGGCAATATTTAAACTTAAGTTTAAAATGTACACATGCATATTTCGTGTACACCCGAGTGCCCGTTTCTCAGTAATTTTTATGATAATTGCAAGAAATACTATGAAATTCGAATAAACAATTCCTTATAAAAGTTTACATTTCACAAACCTACGCCACAGTTTAACGGGTATTTTAAAAAGTATCAGCCAAAGTGCAGAACACACATGGTAAACATTTTTTTTACTAAGTTACTTGAGTTCTTGGTTTTTAGTGACTCAAGTAAATATGATTGAACATCTATATTAAATATCGCATATCCAATGGTTTTAAAACCGCTATAGACACTATAATATTACGCAGTACAAATACATGTGAAGTTTTAAATGTTTAGTAATCAGTTAATTATATTAACTTGTTCATATGTCCATTTCACGTAGTTTATATCGTTGTCATTTTATTCCAAGTTGTTATTATATTTTATCTAAGTTTGCCGTTCAATTTCGATATATAATTTACCATTTTAACTGTTTTTATTTTACGAAACTTATAAAAAATCGTTTTTTAATAAATGTTATATTTAATTATCGACGCATGTATCTTCATATGAACAACATGAACATGCACTAAATGGATATGTGTGATACATAACCTAACGTAGTTATATTATATAATGGTATTGTAAGTTGACAAATTCGTTTTATACAAAATCCTCTTTTTATCGTGTTTTTTTTTTTTTAATTTCGTTATTGAACGTGTTGTATAATAGGTATATCCGACAATCTAGAAAACCTAAAATTAAATATCTGGGAGTATTTTTTGAATTATACTAAGTAAACTTAACGATAATACGTTTAATTATAATATTATTGTGCAGTAGTGGATATTTGTTTAATCACCAGTCAATAAATGAGAAAGTGTGTATAGAAAAACTGTTTAAAGGCTTACTCTTTTAATATAGGAACGTTTCAACAACAAAGGGTATATTGTATTAAACGTCCCGAGTCGATATGATTTCCATCAAAGTTTACAAATGACTGGTCCATATCCTTTTCGCCTTCGGTTCCCAATAAATTGTGTTACGCATCTGACGAAATAATTTATTACGTGTAATAGGTATATATACTAATATTATATACATAACATTATTTTTTCAATACAACTTTCAGTCTTCAAATTTACAACTGATTCACTCACAAAATTCTTAGTTATTTTCCAGTTTAATTTGAAAACTATTCCACATAAGGCTTCTGATACACTGCATTATCAAAGAGACGTTATTATATTATTATCATAATTATTATCCTCATCGTGTGGTTTCCATTTGGTTCTATATTATTTTGTAATATTATGAAATGTTGCATTAGTGCACATAATCACTTTTTGTATTGATTTTGTTCCAACTGAATATTCACATACAATTCAAAACTATAACCGTATTATAATAATTATATATATTACGGAACTGTATAATAACTTATTCTGACGAAACAGCTTTGGTTGAACGCTTGTTCTGTCACACTGATATTAAAGTCACAAGAGTTAAAATCGTCCATATACTATTATACAATATAACAGTAAGTGTTTGTATACAAAAATATTTAGTTATTTCAAATTCTTGTAAATTATGAGCCAGACAATTTGACTAGCCTCTGTTTAATATTTCAAGAATAAAAACTATATTTTTTAAAAAATATAAAATAATTATTTTAAATTCAGTGTATTTCCTATGATATTGCTTAATTTTCGATAGAACAATCAATCCGTGCATATAATATTTACATAATATGCTAGAATCAAAAAAAAATATATATATTTTTTTTTTTAGTCTTATCACCTTTATCAATAACAATTATCGTATCGTTTAGTGCACACAATTGATGTCTTATCACTATTTCTAGAGAAAAAAGTTTGTTGAAAAGGTTTTTAGTGTATATATTATCAACAATAACCCATCATAGTATAGTATTATTATAGTTGTTGTCTCGTATCTTATATTTTTTTTTTATATATTTTGAACATTAAAATCTGTTTTATTATTATTATTGCATAGTATTTTTTTTATCTAAATGGAACAACGTGTGTTCACTAAGAAGACTAAGGCAGTGATTCAAATATGTACCGTCAATAGGCAAGTTTGAACCTGACCAACAGTAGTATAAACTCTGTTGTGTGTGTAAATCCTAACTATTGTTTACCTATAATAGATGGTTGGGGCGAGTCTCGTATGCATAATATTTAAATAAATAATAATAACATCTGGAGAATTAACTATAGTCTATAATAATCAATAGTGGGCAATAGCTGTCTACAAAACTGTACTTATATTATTTCTTATGTACAAACTGATGTTCTTTTTTTATTTCCATTATAGCGTTATAAATGCAGTGGCTGTTAGTTATTTTACTATGGTATAGTCGTATGATTTCATTTGGGTTTAATACCTAGCTACAAATATTATATACCTACATAATAGTATTTAATGGTGTTAATGATTTATGATTTGTTGAAATAGGAAAAAAGTTTTTCTTACCTTCAAATCATATAATTAAAAGCAAAATATGAGGAATATCTTCGTATAAATTCTTAACATAGGTACTATCTGTGAAATATAATCTATTATTAAGTTACTTAAATTGATACAGTTATGTTATGTCACATTATTTAGCCAAATTACTAATAATTTTTTATTAAATAATTACAATAGTTTCAGGTAGAATAGGACATACCTAAATTCAAAAATAACAAGAGTGTTTTTCCGCTATGATTTAGAATTTTTTTAGTAATTTAATCAATTTGTAGTACTATACCTACTATGCAATATTTATAAGATAAATATATCGTATATTCTAAGATTAACCTCAGTATTTTGATTTCTATTTTTAGAGTTGTACAAAAATTTCAAAAGTACCAAACAGTGCGTCATCAAATTGAAAAATAAGACTTCCTTTTATTGTGCCCAAATACGTTTTTTTTTTTTTTTAGTACTCCAAAATAATATCTAGAAAAATATAAAAACAGTAAAACAACTGTGAAAAATATAAGCAAACGCCCCCAACTGAGAATACCGTTCAGGAACATTTTTCTAATAAAACTAATACTTTATTTATCATTGCAAAATAATTGTTGAACACTTACTTCTGTGTCTCACACAATTACTCCATCAAATTGTATTCTAACTGTGAGCTAATATAAAAAGATTAAAAATATTTATATAAAAACTTTCAATATTTTTTAAGAGACTTAAATAAATAATATCTCAAAATCAAACATTAATCAAAATTATTCAACTTGTTAATAAATTATTATTCATAAGCAAAATAAAAAAAAGCTTGATAAAATCAAAATAGAAATTTCAATTCGTATTACGTTTGAGTTTCATTAAAACATTTTTAGTGTATATAAAAATATATTAAAATAAATATCAGTCCTTTAATAAACCTATAAAGTGTGATTTCTTATACAAAAAGTACCAAACTTATTGTGTTTTAAAATATTTCAATGATTATACATTTAGTTGAAACTAATACTAACTTATAAATATTTTTTTATTATTATTATAAAGTGTATAGTATTATCATATTATTTTATTAACGCCTGCACTACACATAATATTATTATATTTTTTAAATTTCAAATAAACGCATAACATAATAAAATGAATGGCATTTCATTTCGTAAAGATTCTCACAGAGCTCGTTGATTTCAATGTAATATACCACAAATTACAGCATGACTGTCTGCAATAAAAAAAAAAAAAAACATTTGATGAGTTTTTCGGAATAGGTTATAAATAATGCGAGCACTAAAACTTTAACATAATAGTATTGAAAAAGAGATAAATGGTTTATTGTAAAAAAAAAAAAAAAAAAAACATTACCCTTATATCTAATATCAAATACATTAGAGTAAAACGAAAAAAGAACTAATTCAACTAAAATACATAATAATCGCTGAATAAACCTTTTAAAACTCTTACATAATATACATAATAAATCGATGTAATAGTTATTTTAATTTAGTAAAAAATTATAATTATTAACTTTAAATGCTAAGGTGTATTTATATAATATATTATATCCAAAATTACAATTATTATAAAGATATCCATATCTAATATTTGATATTAGGTACTAGAGAGTTATATTTCACCTAAACACAACAATTAAGATAAAATAAATTCTTTTATTTTTTATTTTTAACGCTAAAAATAATATAAAACTCACAAACCATTAACTAATTTCACGATTTTATCGTAACTGATAAATGCCTATTATAGTATTATGATATTTTCTCACGTTGTTGATATGTAAGATGTGAATTTCATTAATTTGTAATTACTCCATATTTATTTAAAGTTTGACAATTTACAGTGCATAATTTCATAATATTATTTGCGTAGAATAAAATACAAGAAATTCAAAATAATTTATCAAACGAATAGAAAACGTTTACGAATTGAATTAAAATAAAATATCTTAATGTCAGTAGCTAAACTAGGCCTTCGAGTCTACTTCTTGGCTATATACAACAAATTAAAAAAAAAGTGGGGTTTATACTTATAATTTATTAATTAATTTTTTTTTAAATATAGTTTACTTAACAACCTTGTTGAGGTAGGAACATTTTCTGATATGTCGTATGCTTTTTAATGAATTGATTAAGTATACGATTTATATAATATTTATAACATATAGTTTACTACGAATAGTATACAATTGAATGCATCATGCATCATAACAATGTTAACAAATTTGTCTGGACAATAAATATAATATATACTTTATTATATTCATGTTAGCTTGAGCATACAAACAGAATAAAAAATAGATTAGACGAAAAATACCAAAAAACAATCACCTCTGATTGGCTGATTTGCATTCAGTTCAATTAAACATGTGTTTAATTGTGTGATGGTGAAAATCTGATTTCGCTAATTCCTAGTATACTACATCCATATAATATTGATATATTTATAGTGAAGCATGAAATCTGTTAGTTTTACAACGTTGTGTCCTTTTTTGCGATTTTCGTTTAAAAGCATTTTTGAAATCTTTTTTTAGTACATTCACAAACCTAATATTAACTGTTAATCTAATAATAAAACAAATTATATCAATTAAACACTTTATGTATTAAGTATTCCGTACGTTATTAACTTATTAATAATTTAACCCGTATAATTTGCAATATATATGTGTTCATTGGTAATTTTAGACTCACACAGAAGTGTATCTATGGAGAAATAATTTATATTTTCATAATTTTAGAGCTCAATAGATTATTACATTATTTGTTATTTACTTAATGCATCTAGTATGGTAGTACTACCACTAATTCTATAGACAAAATCGAATATAACGTAGTACAAAAAAACTATTTGCTGTTATTTAGTTACCTGCCGAATTTAAATACAATTTCATGTTAATAAATTATTACCAAGTTAAAATTCAATTCAATAATTAGATACCTAATAAGAAAATATATTAATTTTTAGAGTAAAATCATGGGTGTTATAGGTAAATAGCAAATGTAAAATAAATAGTGTATATAATAAATTGAATACATTAAACAGAACCTTTTTTATGTTAAAATTAAACTAAAAAAATCTAATATCATAGCTAATGATAATATGAAGTTCATAATTTTGTGTCTACAGATGACAGACTATACCAGATAGTCAGACGAAGACTATAATTAATATAACAATCTGTGATTTAAATGCTGATTCCGTAATATATATAATAACTTGTGTTTTATGATACACTCGATGTTAATTTCATTATACAAGTTTCTTCTCGTTCATATATAAAATCCTTTGGGTTCCAATCAAATTAATAGTAAATAAATAAAACGCGTTCATAAATTCCTGTTATATCATGAGTAACATTGCAGTCAATAGCTTAAAATTATAATTTCGATGAAATTCAATACACATATATGTAGTTATGTACAATGCACCTATACATAAATATAATTATTATATCATAATGTTATCGGTGTCATCGACTAATCAGTAATATCATTTTTACTATAGTTTCTCGAATCACTGTGTCTAAAAACGTATATGTTTTTAATAACGTGCATTGTTAGCGGAATTAATGAATGCCGACGATGGGGCTGTTCATGCGATAGTTACCAATTTCGAGTATTTAATAGGTCCACTAAAACTGTGAGATTGGTTTGTAAAATATCACGCATACTCTTCATATATATAACTATAAAATTTGAAATTTATAATATAATTGCTCAATAATAATAATAATAATATACACAGTTGACGTTTGCTAGCTAGCGCAAAACTTGTCCATTACTTCCGGCTGTGGACGTCCGTGCGTGAGGCGACTGAACGGTAATTTTCCATCGCTCGTGATGACCGGGCAAATCACGTTACGAGTCCGTTCCTATAGACACACACACATACACACCCTAATTCGATTTCATCCGTTCACCCGTTTTTGTTTCCGTACCCAACCTAACGCGCACGTCGTTCTGCGAGGTGAAGGGGATCTGATGACGACAAACATGTCTGTCCGCCGATGTGCCCCATAAGGAGCGCATTCTATTACAATGCTAGACGACCGTACTCGGACAACACGCAATAATAAAAAATTCAGACGTGTTGCATCATTATATTATTTACATATGAAACTTCAACCCTTCTTCGCACAGCCCAACCCTCAACCCCCTGTTAAACGAGATCGTATTCTGTATAAAATTCAACCATCTATATCTTTTCTCATTCTCTCTCAGTCTCTCCCTGTTTCACATGCACATAATACCACACCCTCTCTTTAGCTTCTATGATAAGATAGTTTTTATAGTTAATTTTTATTCATATTATATTTTATTGTATCTGTTTATTTGACTTATACATTATTTTATGGTTATTTCTATCGCTTGCATTTATTCCATTTCTAGTAAACGCAAACGTGCGGAATACACGATGGAAATAGATTTCCCGAAGAATTTCTTTATTTTTTACGATCAAGTGCCTCCAAAGATATTCAGCAGCCCTATTGTTAAAACGCCGCGGCGACGACGTTGAAGACGATTGTCTAAAACGCCGACGACTGAATCTCGGCGGCCGCTATTCGTACTTAAGAAGCAGTTTTTGTAGGTGAACATTAGCGTTAAAAATAAAATTCAATTTTATGATCACAGTTAAACGCTTTGTTGGTATATTAAAATAAAAAATATAATTTATAACCCAACTTTAATTTCTAATTCCGATATCCACACTTCATTAATATCCCTCATAGTTCCAAGACAAACAATTAACACGAAACCTTATATTTTAATATTATGTATGGTACACAAATGTCACAAATACAAGTTTTTTTTTTACACTTAGTTTCGATTTATAGGTAGTTAAAATTTACTCCTGAATGATTTCTCGGTTTATTTTAATTAATTTTGTTTTTACACCCGTATTGTTGATAATACGATTATTTCATTTTCTTTGATGAACATTATTTTTTAAAATATTCTATTCGAAACTGCAAGTAAAATACATTTGCATTGAATACAGTTAGTTTATTAAAACTTTTTATTTATTATTTGAAGGCATTGGAGTTTTTAATGAAACATATAAAATTCAACAGAATGAGTGTAAAACGAATGCGGAATGATCAAAGTTTGAAAACACAATAATTATAATTACAAAAAAATATTGACAATATTAATCATTGAATTTATTAAAGTTAAAAACAAACAATTATACAAAAATATTAATGGTATAACCAACTGCACGTATGCCACGATGTATAATAGTTACAATGGTAACAAAATCATACTATCTATGATTTTAAATCATCAAATTCATTTTTTTTAATATTTTGTTTCAGATCGGTTGGATGAAAGCTGAAGATCAAACAATATTAACTTTTCATGAGCGCGTAGTTGCTTCAAACGGTCGATTCAGCGTAAGTCACGAGAATTATAGAACATGGTATTTACATATAAGAGACGTGGAAGAAACTGACAAAGGCTGCTACATGTGCCAAGTAAACACTATCGAAATGCAAAAACAAATCAGCTGTTTAGACGTTTTAGGTAAGCAGACAATAAATAAAATACTATTATAGTATTATAATATATCATTAAGACAATAACATTATGGTCTAATTTCTACTGACCATTTAATTAAAATTTATAATCCAAAAATAACAATACTTAGATAATCATTTTTTTTTATTATTATTATTATTACAATGTTATTTTTATTATTAATGCAATACATATTGTATTTTAATATAGTCTTATATTAAACATAACTACAATTTATTTTCTAGCACTAATAATATCTATTAAACTAAATTCAAATGTCATTTTTTAGATACCACTTATCTAAACACAGTTACACATTTGAACTTCTTTACTTATAAATTAGATATATGTTCATAACTAGAACCTACATGTTTTGTATGCACTAAAAGTATCAAAATATGCAAAAAAAAATATATATATTTACAAATTAAAATGTGTATTAGGTATGAAAAATTATAATTATATAAAAAAAACACAGAAGTAAATGCATAAAATATCCGTTTAAAAATAAAATAAAATATATAATTAAATTTTTTTGTATACTTCATTGTTAAAAAAATAATTATTAAATAATATTCAAGTTTTTTTCAGTGAAACTTTGCTAAATATCTATTAATAAATGTTTGTTTATCGAAAACGATCATTTGAAATCAAGTTAGATGCACCTTTTCACCTAATAATACTTTATTAATTTTAAGTAATACTTTCGGGCCTTTGTTTTTGAACAAAATATCATTGAAATATGCAATAAATATTAGCTAAGTATTAATTTACGATCAAATATACAAAAATATGTAAAATAGAAATTTAGTTATGAATTATAATTTATATGATTCGGCATAACCATTATGAATTATAACATTTCTATAAAACAAAAAGTTTTAGTTGTGATATTTTGTATTTTTTTAGTATGTATAGTATTTAATTTGTAGTATGACAATAAGGTAAAAAGCTAAAAAAAATGAGCCCTCGAAAAGTGAACTATAAAAGTGAGAAATTAATCATTACTATAAAATATCTACCTATTAAAAAACTACTCATAACAAATTTACGAAATAATTATATTAGTACAATCGAAACTAAATAAAGATATAATATATGTTGATAAAATAAGAACATTTATCAATAACAACGTATTTCTATACTAATCACAACCTTGGAAAAAAAATCCCTTCTACTCGTTTATCTTTTTTTTTTTTTTAATAGAATAATTGGATTGACCTGTATTAATTTAACTATATATTTTAGTAAAATCAGTTAAAAGTTAAAACTAAATATATTATGGATTTTCGACCAAAAAAAATGAATTTAATTGAATTTAAAAAGACAACTCATTAATTATAAATTGATGTGCTACTTAACATTACCTATTATAATGTACAAGAGTTAAAACATTTAGTATTTTGATTTACACAAGTTGGTTGTTAGGTATTTTTTTTTTTTTAAATATAAATTTGAGCTTTTTTATTATTATTGTTAATAATGAGAAAATTATTACTATTGTTTTTAAACTCGATGTAAACGTCCCAAAATCGGAAACCATCTGCAGGGAACATTGATGTTAAACTTTAAGTTCTGTCAGTTACATCCAAATGCATGTATGTATAATGTGAGTGTGTATGAGCTTATGGGTTTGGCCACAAACTCAAAGTATTTTGAATAGTTACGTCAATTAAACGTTACGATGTCAGAGTTGATCTATAACTACATCACGATATCTGTTTAAAATTCTTAACTTTAAATTGCCTTCCGACCGTTTACAAATAACCACGAAAACGAACACATACGATTAGTCGGAGTCACGTATTATATCCCAGGCCGTCACTGACCTGTAACTATGTGAATATATCTCATCTCCCCACTCCACCCTTCGACCTTAAGAATGGTGGTTTATTGGATATATTCAAAGTTAATTCTACCGCAGTAGTTAAAAATGTTAAAATACAGTAATCAAAACGCACAATACAATATCGTACTTGAACATTTGCACGAATGTAATATAATGACGGTTGGGGCACGTTACGCTTGTTCGTGTCACGTCGATACATATAATATAATTAATTAAATCAAACCTTTTGTGCGTGGCAATACGGTTGTATTGTACCGGTATATTAAAAACGACTGAGTTGAGTGTGCATGTGTGTGTGTGTGTGTGTAAACTTCAAGTACAAAACTCGACAACTAAGTATTACATTGAAATCGTTATTTTATGCAACGATGAAACGAAAAATAAATACATTATACGTATTAAACTGAATAAAGCGCACAATGCGAATCATGCCCCATCATCTGCCCCGTCCGGGATCGACACGAAAAAAGCCATGCCGACGATAATAGTGCGTTTCGACATGTACAAAATTATGCGTCGATGAATCCTTTGCAGTTTGGTATTACCAGAACGATAAATAATAATAATTACAACACGAGTACAATAAGGTATAGAAAAATATATATTATTTATAATATTATTACTAGAAAACTCGTCAGACCATACGTCAAGTATATGAAGCACCAAATGTGTATTATATTTGTTTTCATTGTGTTTTTGTTTCGTTTTCCAAGTACTAATCTATATACCATCGATAAAAAATGTATATACTTATGCGTAATATTGTGTTAACAGCGGTCCGGTCACACGATGATGGCAATCAGTCATAACGATGTAAACAACCAATCGAATAGCAGATTTCTATCTACATTCATTCATTCATTTTTCATATTATTTATTGTCATTTAACCTATGTACGCGTATGTTTTATTCGGATATTTTTTCCCAGAGAATAAAATATGAGCGTTCGACATTATTGTCAGGTCCGCCAAACGTCATTTTATATACACTCATATTATCATTAACAACATTGTTATGTTTGTCTTGTCCGTGGCGCTTATTTGCCCATATTTATCACGTAGACAACTAATAACCCAATTTTCTAGATAATAAATTATAAAAAAAAAAAAAAAAACCCATTAAATAATTAATATAATATACTTACGTATAATATGTGCGTGACTTAGGTGCAAGCGTGTATATTGTACGTAAATATACCTTTAAATCTATGCACTTATTATACCATAATCGTTTTCGAGGTTTATTTAAGTACCAACACTTTGAATTTACCACATACGCACACGAATTGTCCATTCTCATGCACACATTGTTTTGTACTACACACGTATTGAATTACCCACTTAGTTTTCGTATCTATTAGATTAACGCGTCCACGAATAAACCTAAAACAACCTCTTTGACCTAGAAAATCCGTTTTGTGTTGTTTATATGTGTATGTATCGGTAAGTTTGTTTAAACCGTTTATGAAGTCAACCAAGAGCTTATCTGTTACAAAGTCGAAGTATTTAGATTTTTCTTATATTTATATATACAATATCAAGAGGATTTTCTAGGGTTTTTTTCATATCGCAAGTACAAAAAATCTTCAAACCATATAAAAATAAAAGTAAAAAAAATATTGCAAAACGTTAAGGAGAAATACGTGTTTCGATTTCAATATTGACGATTAAATTTCTAGTACTATTTGAATCGTTATTCTCACTACAATTGTGTACGTTCTTTTATAGATCAAATTACTTTAATGTGCATTGTAACGTTTATTTATAACACGTTATCCATATGAATTTGTACGACTTTTTCCAAAACTTGAGTAGCAGCCCCTCTGTAACAACCATCAAATATAGGTACAATTTAACATTAGATTATGACTACTTAAATATTTTCAGCAATAACAGAAACGGAAAATATAATTTTGGATACATTTGAAATGAAGAGAAGACACTAAATGAATGTTTAAAATTCTTAACTATAACACACGCTTAAGCAAAATAAATAGTTTATTATATATTTTTTTTTTTTCACAAAACCTTACATCGACTTTTTTAAGCACATTAACCATACAAATTACCGATCATTTAGTGAAAAAAAAAACAAAAATAATGTATCTCATTTTCTGACACAGATATATATTAGATATAAATATATAATTTACAAAAAGAAGGTTCTTTTATTTAGCTCTTACTATTTTATAATAACTTTTTTTTTTTTTAATTCATTTTAATATAATATAAAAACACACCAAAAGGCCTTTTTTATTTAATTTTTTTTTTTAAATAAAAAATTTATACAACCATTTAAGTTTTGATGTATTATTAAAGATATGATATAAAAACAATTGATTTTCTACAATTCCTAAAACTTTTAATTAATTAGATATGTTCGTTGTTATAATATACAAGTATGTAGTCAGTTATAACGTAGATGTTGAAATGAGAGTACAAAAATAAAAAGTTAAATCCATTAATTATATAAGAATAACCTCATATTAACTGAAATAGTATAAAAAATTTTATTATTGTGACATTATATTTTTAACCATAATAGAAACGACTGTTAATTAGGAATGAATAGACACTAAAATTATTCCGCTATTAGATTGCATACACAGAGCGCCGTGCTACAAAAAAAGACCAAACAACTTGAGCTACACAACTCAAAAATAATCGGGTAACGCGTGTATACACTTCAATATCTGAAATCTTCTAATGACAATCGTACGAGTTTACAATATAAAGTATATAAAAATACAACCCAAGTCCGTATCATAATAGGTTGTCAACGGGTATCATCGTTTAATTAAAAGCCGAATAGCTGATTTTCGATATAAGTGCGTGTGCATGAGAATAGCGGGTATGTTCGCGACTTTAGTTGTTAATTGTTGACTCTGCGAATAATTTACATATGAGATAATTCTACGCGTAATGCGAGTGCCAGATAATTATATGCAGCAATAATACCTTCTTCTTTGAAATATTTTACGTTGTCTTTGTACACATATTTATATACGTACAACTCGAATCGACTAAATAATTAATAAGACACACACTCGTGCATGCAATTATTATAACAATATCGTGTACTCCTAGCGTTTACCGATGTAATATATTGTATAAAATTCCGTGAGATAATTTCCGGGCACGTTTATAACATAATACCCTTCACGCCGTCAGCATACGTATAACCCGCTCACTGGATATTATTACGATAATCGGAAGATATGTTTTCGCATAATTTCGAGTCCTGCACACACGTCTATGTATAGTGTTGTATGAACGCGACAATGGATAAAATGCGTTGGCGTTTATCCAAAATTGTTTCAAAACAAAACCACATGACCACAGTCTGGTCTCAAAAGTAGCACACAAAAGTCATTCGATTATGATAGCTGATATCTAATATCAAAACCTATTGACTGTATTATACCACATATGGGTTTTTATTATAATTCTTATGTATTTTACGATTATTATTGACTCGCGGCTAGGCGTCGACTTAAAGTCAACGTTTACGTGAAAGCGTCTTTACAATATTGTATTATTGTGTTATTGTGTGCAATTTAACTTACCACTTAACCTAAAACGGTGTTGTTGTAGTACTAAATAAATGTATAATATGTGTGTGCCAGTCACTCATCGAGTTGACGACAAAGTCATTTCTCGCTATTCATGTTATTCAAAGAATTTTAATAAAATTTCATACTCTGTTTTATTTGATAGAAATTCAGTGGAAAAATATTTATTAGTTTTAATATTATGATTTTGATGATAGTGAAATTCAGAATTATAATTACACTGTTATTAGTATATTAAGCACCATCTCGATTTCTTCGAAATATTATTCTATTGTACAGGCGTGTTATAAAATAAACTAATATTTAAATTTAAAAATAACACAAATTTAATCATAAAAATAAATATATAAACGTAAGTATTTTCTTCCACAATTGAATCAATAACACCGATTTTATTCAAAATGTATGATATTTTTGTACGGTGTAATTAACATAATATGTGGTATTGCTGATGTACAAAAATTACGTTAGTTTTCTATAAAAAAAATTCACTTGAACGACCAGTAATTTTATATTTTATTTCATTTTATGAATAAAAACACAAGATTTTCAAATTAAATTCGGTTAGTTAAAATATGATAAATACATTTTTATAGCTCGTACAATAAAAATTGATTTTTAATGTACATTTAAGTAGTTACGTGTATTCATATTTAATCAAACTTTATTATTCAATAATAAAGCAAAAGATACATTTTAATTAAATACCTGTGGGAAAATATATGTTTTGATTAAATTTAAAAGAAAATACGCAAGAAACTACCATATCATCTGTGAATAAGTTTCGGTAAAAGGATGTTTAATCACATTTGTACCAACTGACTAATTTTAAACTACCTACCGGTAAATTGACTATTCTTCTTCGAAAGTTTTTGCGTCGACTTTTTCGTATTTTCTGTTTATTTTAACAAGACTGTTAGTCAAGTGTTTTTATTTTACATTGGAATGAAAAAAAAAATACAATTCGTTGGACCAACTATCAAATACAACTTGTTCAAAAATGTTTTAAACTCTTTTTGTAATTATATAGTTTAAATTGTACGTAATTGTAAGATGACACAAATAGAACATAACAATAGAAAATTCTCAAGTCGATCACATTATAGTTATTTAAAAAAA